>APFE031646046.1:184754-230498 GCA_000404065.3 Pinus taeda | reverse complement strand
CCCGGAGCGGAAATACTTGAAAGTTGTTTTGATTGGCTGTATCTTTAGGGACTTTTAGCAGGTGCTCTGTGCTTTTAGTCGGCCTAGCTTTAATTTTTTTGAGTCTTTAGTTAGATCTTTAAACAAAGAATTCAAAGTGGCTGACCGATCTCCCAGACGGTCTCGTAGACTTCGTGGTCTCTCGCCACCAAGTACAGAGCCTTCTCCGAGAAGGCGCAGAGGCAATAATACCGGTGGGTTTCGTCCCACTACAATTGACGCATCGCGGATTGATCCTCCCCTCATGGGCAATAGTATTGAAGCAACGCCTGGTACTTCCGTAGAACAAGAAAGGAACCCACCAGTTCCTTCTCAAGTTCCCCTACGAGCGAAAGATAGTATTGAGGTAGAAGAACTTTCAGAGTCGTTAGCGGCTCCGAATTCTCCCCTACCGTCAAGTTATCCACACGTATTGCAATACGTTGGAATTTCATCGCAAAGACCGGCAAGTCCAGGTCACGCTACGCACTTACCTTCGATGACCACTACGGGAAGCATGGCTTCTACTAGTGCTACGACTGTACAGACCCCTGTATCTGTGCAAGGAGGTGGAACTATTTCCATCCCCTCTGTCTCATTATTCGGATTTTTTACTAGCACATTTGTTGTTGGGTCTACTTCCATTCCATCCACGAGTGGAAGTGCCCAAACAAATTCTTTTGGTTCTGGGTATTTCCCGTTTGGCGCCCAATCATTGGGCATTCCCTCAGCTCCGTTCGGGGCCACCATGTCCACAATGAGTGCGTCGGCTTCGTTCCAAGGTTTTCCATTTGGAAGTGGTCATATACCACATTCCAACCCTACGGTAGGATCTATGCCTTTTCCTTCAGTAGGAAAAAGCAGTAACCCTTTCCAAGGATGGAATAACCCTGGGCTCAGTAGTGCCGGAACTGGGAATCCATTCTACGGCCAATATGGGAACAGACCGTATACCACAGTTAGTTCATTCCAAAGCATTCTTCCCCTAGCTTCGGCTTGGAATCCATATCAGGGGTTATCGACTCCTTACAGTCCTTTTGGAGGAAACTTTGCAGGGTCTAGTGGATATACGGCCGGAGTTGGTCAAACTCCGAGATTTACTGGGTCACAAGGTTTCCCTTTTGGCTCAGCAGGTTCTACAGGATACTTCGGGCAGCCTAGTGCCTCCCAAAATCCAGGCCAATCTTTTCAGAGCTTCGGGACCGCAGCCCAGTCAGGGTGGAACCCCCAAGCTCCGCCTAGACTTCCGTTTCTGGCAACGTTAAACTTGCCAGCCCTCACAAAGTTAACTAATGACCCAATCAACTACAATCCGACCTGGCCTCCGGTCCCGACCAAACTCCCTTCGGGAATTCCAAAATTCGAAGGGAAAAGCGGAGAGGACCCGGGCGACCACGTAACCACGTTTCACTTATGGTGCTCATCGAACTCCCTGATTGATAATTCGGTTAGGTTGAGATTATTTCAACGCACCTTAACTGGTAACACGGCTAAGTGGTATATAGAGTTGCCTGGGGGCAGCTTTTCATCATTCGCCGACTTAGCTAACATTTTCTTGAACCATTTTCAGTTGCCCGTCCGATATGATGCCGGAACTGAACTACTGGCTACCTTTCGTTAGGATCGGGCAACTCACATTTCTGATCACATACAGGAATGGAGACGGAGAAAGAGACTTATTAAAGCCGAAATCCCTCCGGAGTTCCGTCTCGAGTGGTTCTTGAAATCTTTGGTACCTCAGATCTCCACAGACGTCTCCATGTCAGGGGTCTATTCCGAGGAGCAAGCCATTTTTAGGGCCCAGCAATTAGAACTGATCTACTCTCAGTCTGGGATCCTATCAAAGTACATGCCAAATGCTCCTGGGTCTAAGGTCGAAGTAGCTAAGCCGAAGCCAGGCCCGCACGCGGATGGCATTGTTGGGTCAGTAGACACAAATACGGTGAACTTGTTGAATCAATTACAACAGTTTTCATTACAAACTGCTTCTAACAACCAAGTCACATCGTCTAATTCTTCCGCTTCCCAAACTTCTTCAATTAATGTCGTCCAATCCGATAATCCCAAAGGAAGTCAAAACTCCAATGGGAAGAAGAAAGGACGAGGCAAGAAAAAGAACCAGGATGGGAAGCCTGATGCAAATAAATCTGGCAACAATGCTGGTGGGGGTAGAAATGAGTCGAAAAAGAAAGTTAAGTTTCCATGCAAGTTATGCGGTGGAGACCATCTAACTCATCTTTGCCCTAAAATTGAAGACGCTCAACGCTTGTTAGGACAGCAAGGGACTTCCAGTTCCCAAGCTGTGTTAACCAACCCTTTTCCCCAAGGGCAGCAACTTCTTGCTGGCGCGAGTTCAAATCCTGGAACCTCCACAGGGGGCAACACTAGTCACATGAAGAGGTATAGGCACTGGTGAATACAAGGCAAAAGGCAAACATCCGGTATCAAATACATAGGTTAGCAGGGCTGGCAAGAAGAATGTTTGATTTGACTTGCATAGAGAAAGGGAGATTGTTATGGAGGAAAGAAATATTTTCATGGATCAAGGTGCTTCTGCATCTAAAAATCATAAACAAATAGTCCCGTGAAAAGAGAAATATGAGGAAATTACTACGACAAAGGACTCGGATCCCACAATACTGAAAACGTTTCTGCAAACATGCATGAAGCTACTGAGGGATCAAAAGACAATTGAAAGACTACAAGAACTGAGAGATAATTTCACTAGCTAGGACAAGTTGTTACCATAACAACACGCAGTAAATAAGCTGAACCAAAGTAAGAAGAGGACTCATAGGGAGATAAGGTTGACAACACAAATTGGTGATTTTGATATGGACCAGATAATTCTAGACTTAGGATCTGATGTTAAAGTACTACCAAAAGAGACTTGGGAATAAAGAAATTTAATAGACAACTAAAACACTCATAAAATAAACAGCAAAAATATACCCAAACCAGACATGGCGGAAAAGGCCTGAGAGCCTCACTGTATTATATTCCTCACACTCTCAATGTAATGTAATGTAATGTAATGTAATGTAATGTAATGTAATGTACAAAGAATGATAATAGCACAAATAAATACATGAGGAAGTTTGTCTCAAGATAGTATGTCTATCTTGGACACTATGGTTGAGAAAATATCTCAACCAAACACTAATATAGGAGCCTAATTAGTTGGATAGAATCTCTCAACCAACTAAGCCTAAAATGACTCCTAACCATGAGGAACAAACTCAATCTATAAAGGTAGGATTAAATCATAACTTTCATGATTTTAGTTAATTTAATTATTTGGACTTAGAATTGTTTTAACATATGAGAGTGAGGCTAACATTCCCCCCCTCCCCAATGATAAGTCCAAAATAAGAACCTCGTACCATCTCCAAGTCCTCATGCTGAAAGTATTGATCCTTAAAAAACACTACCTAAAAAACCGCCAAAGTTGGATGCTGAAAAAACTCAAATCTGAAGAGAACATGAATCAGCTGCAAGTCTGATTCATCTCTGAAATTTGCTTGACGACTTCATCATGTGCCAAGCTATAAAAGGATCCATCTGTCCTTTTCTTTCAATCAACATCCTTTGTCCACTGACAAAATATTGATGACACCCACTGATGAATTTTCTTGTCCACTAACAAAATATTGAGAACACCCATCGGCGAATTTGTTGATGTTGAAAGTACCCACTGGCTGATTTGATGTTGATGAACACCGACTGGATAATTTAACGATGCCCACTAGCTGATTTGTTGATGATGCCCACTGGTTGATTTGTTGATGATGCCCACTGGCTGCTTCTAATGATGTTGTTGAGACTTTCAGTCTGACAACCACCCTTAATTCCATTATCATTTCCCCCCTTTGTTAGCTGAAAGGAGAGACAATTATTTTCACTTTATTTCTGAACGCCCCCCCCTTCAGGTGTAGGAGATATTCACCATCTTCATTTTACTATATAATTGGTCTTCATGTGAGACTGAATCCTTCGGTAACACATAGACAACTATTTGACTGTAGATGACCACTTCCAAGGATCAATACATGAGTAATTTATCTTCACTCTGGGTGGTTGATTTCGCTTGTAGCATCTGTTGGATGAATGATTTTTCTTGCCACAATGGTGACAAGGATGGAGGTCAAAGCATTTACTCTCCATATGGCCATTTCGCTTACAATGGTTACACTTAACCATATTCTAATCACTGTCTAGAAAACCAACACTTACAAATTGAACTGGTTTTGAGAAATCTAGAACAAACAAAGTGTTTTTTTTGTTGTATCCTAATCCAAGTCGATCTTTCTTGAAGGAGATTTCTTCCCAAGGTCTGATCACCTTCTTGGAAAGAGTATCTTGTTGTTTTTCTTCATACTTTCTATTGCTGCTAACATCTTGTCCTTGATTTATTAAACCTTCTATGTCACACTGGGCATCAAGCATTAACAATGCATCTGTTTGACATGTTGCATCAAACTGATCAATTTGGTCTTTCGTACTACTTGTTGCATCATTAAGTAGTACAACTGGTTGGATAAGATCACTTGTGTTGCAACTGACATCAACCTGTTTGATTAGATCATCTGTGTTGCAACCTTTATTAATATGTTGAACAAGCTCACTTGTATCACAACTTTCATTTGCTTTTATGATGATGTCTTCTGTGTCACAACTTGCATATGTCTTCTCTACACGTTGTGCATCTAGTAAATCTTGCTTTTCACTTAACTTAATTTGAAGTGCATGAATGAGTTTTTCTTTCACTTCAAGCTCAATTTGAAAATATTTTGTTGCTTCTAATGTATTGGTCATTTGATTGATTAAGGTTTGATTTTGCTTCAACTTCCATTCCAGTGTTTCAACTGTGTTTTGTAACTCATGATTGCATTCTTTCAAATCTTTAATCTCTTGCTCTACACTTTGATGACATTCTCCTCCTTTACCCATTATGACTTTTGATACGCTCACTTGTACTGGCTCGCTTGATGTTGTGAACTTTGCACTTGCTTGAACTCACACTCTTGATTGATCAAAAGAAGAGTGTCGAATACTATCAAAAAAATGCACCCAAGAGAAACACTTACAGTGATTTGAATGACTCAATTAAGAAACAATGGATTCACTTGGTTTAATTGATTTCGTATCCATTCAAAGCTTGGGTATCGTGTTCAACCAAGAATGCACCCTTACAATTCAACTCAATTTGACTTTTATTACAATCAAACTTACAAATTATGATTTGCAAGTTACATTTTTGTATTAAGCTTATTAAAAAAATGGTGCAAGTGCATTTTCCAAAAAATTGTTGTTGAATTGATGCAAATGTTGTTGATGTAGATGACAACTTCATTAACTTGATTGGATGTTGATGTAAAATCGTCTTTGACAACTTGATTATGTATTGTTTCTTCTTGATTTCTTGTAGTTTGCTTGACTACATAAGCTTGAATGGAATTGATTATGTGCATGCATTGCCTTAATTTGTTGTGTACTTCATGTGTAACATATTAGAAGGATAGTGTCAAAACTAGACACAAAGCATGCACAATCAATCACTACACAAGGTGTACCTAAGATCCCCTTATTCAATTTCGGGCAGATCTGGGACACAATCACCACCAAAAAGATATGTCTTTATTGATAATTGAGCACATCAACATTTTATCTTTACAACGTCAGTGAGACTTCTTAAGTAATGAGAATCCACTCCTGAAAAAACTTGTCTTCAAGAAGTAGATAAACATTGACTCAGCCTTCTAGAAGTAAAAATATTCACTTATCTCTCCAAATTTACAAAAAACTTATCACTCCAAAATTAAAAAAATTCACCTTATTTCTCCAAAAATATTACAAATCCCTTATCACTCCAAAAAAAAATTTACATTAAAAAAACATCTTATTACTCCACTCACTTATCATTCCAAAAAAAAACTTTATTTAGAAAACACATCTCCACACAAAGAAGGTTCTTGCATTAATGAACATAGGGCACTCTACACTAATAAACATAGAGTGTTTCCTAATGGGCAGTGTGATGCAACGCTCAACGAGGTACTTGCACGTTGCGTGATGTTTTAGCAACAAATTTTATGTCTATTGTTTTTGAGGTGAAATTGAGGACAATGAATGTAAGGGATTACACAATGCAATGCAAATTGGAGACCTCTCTCTTCAAAATGTGTAGCTTGAAAAACTCTTTAAACTGTCTATCGATATAGCGGAAGATAGCTAGGAGCAAGATAACTTGAGAAAAGTCGGAACCCAAAGGCAAGTAACTAGGTGAAATGGAAAAGGTGGATTTATTCACTTATTTTCAACCCAAGTAGTTGAATTTGTAAATTTATGTGAAATCAGAAGCAACAACAGAGTCCTTGACAGTACCAACATAACTAGATTTCCAAAATGGAAAAAATATCATATTTGCAATGCCACCAACTTAAGGAATTGTGGAGTTCAGAAAATGAATGCATCCAATTAATAGCAGTAACTCAGGGACATGTGTGCCCTCCTTTGGAGTTCTTCAAATTGGCATAGCAGTAATAGTCCCCTGGAGGATAACTGTATGTTCCAATGGGAATACAATTACATTTACTGCAACATATGAGGTAGTACTTAAGGCATTTGTTCACTGGTCCAGCCAACTTACACCACACATCAAACAACGTTGGATGGTTTATGGTATTACCAGCAAAACCTTTTGAACAAACATGATTTCTGTAGGTTCAATGATCTTACTTGCATAGTCCATGCAAAGTGAAACACATATGGCACATTGGCTACACTTGGCTCAACATTGGTTCTATGATGCTGCAATATGTTGGCTTCTTGGATTTACTTTTATTATTTGATCAACAAATTGTGGCCACTATGGGAAAAACTCATGGCGTGACAATTGATCCTTAACACTGCAATTAAGATTAATAAATAGTACCAAATGTTGGAAATCAATGATTTCTCAACCTGACACGGCTCTTCTTAATTTCAGAAAAGGGATTTTCAAGACACCTCTATAAAAGAAATTAAAATTGGACACACACAACCACTAGTCACAACTACAAATTAAGAAGTGTGCCCAATCTGTAAATCACATTCAAGGCTTCAAAATGCACTTTGGATCTCAAGTATATGGTACATGTGAACTCTGATAGACCCTCATTTGCAGAAACAAGACGACCCAAGGTATTCCATAATAGTGCCACAAATAAAGGAGATTTAATCAACTAATAAAGCATTAATCAAATAAACAACAGAAATATACCCAAACTAGACATGGTGGAAAAGGCCTAAGAGCCTCACTGTATTATATTCCTCACACTCTCAATGTAATGTAATGTAATGGAATGTAATGTACAAAGAATGATAATAGTACAAATAGATACATGAGGAATTTTGTCTCAAGATAGTACGTCTATCTTGGATACTATGGTTGAGAAAATATCTCAACCAAACACTAATCTAGGAGCCTAATTAGTTGGAGAGAATCTCTCAACCAACTAAGCCTAAACTGACTCCTAACCATGAGGAACAAACTCAATCTAGAAAGGTAGGATTAAATCCTAACTTTGATGATTTTAATTAATTTAATTATTTGGACTTAGAATTTTTTTAACATATGAGAGTGAGGCTAATAGGGAACGTATGGGGTAACCTAAGTTGCAGTGGTCACCAATCCAGCTGCGCATGGAAAACCAACAAAAGATAATTTCAATCGGTTGCCTACATGGAGTCGTCGTAGATATTGAAGAAGCCAGTGTGCTCATTAGATTTTGAAGTTACTAAAATAGTAGATGAAATTAATCCGTACCCAACATTACTCATCATTGATTGGGCTTTCAACATGAATGTTATTATTAATTTGAAGAAGTGAAGCATGGTTTTTGAAAAGAATGGCCTTAGAGTGGTTGTTCAATTGGATCCAGCTGAAGGTGCGTGCTACATAAAGCCGATCTGTGATGACTATGATGACGAAGAAATTGATTTCATATATAATCTCATTGCGCGAGATGAAGACTGGATTAATCCCACTACAGATGGATGGATCAGTTGGGAGAATGATAGTTCATGCCAAACAGGCTCAGATGAAGAATTAGAAAACTGACAGAATTAGTTGCAGCTGGAAACAATGAGATGGGGGGTGAATTAGTATTTCCTTTAAATTGTTGCTTTTACTAGTTTAATCAATTTTATTTAGAACACAAAATGAACAATAGGAATAAATTATTTTATTAATATAATCTTTACAATAAATCAGGTACAATATATATAGGGCTCCAACCTGTTTCCAAGCACCAACTTGGTCTTTTGTGAGGCTCAAACCTCTAGCGCTCCAACCTTATCTTGTCAAGGCACCAGCCTTGGATTTAGGAGAACTAACTCCAAGGACACTAATCCTTCCAATTCTGAGGCACCAACCCCAAGGGCTCTAACCCTATCTTCTCAAGGCACCAACCTTGGATTTGGGAGCACTGACTCCAACGACAGCAATCCTTCTAATTCTAAGGAACCAACCTCAAGGGCTCTGACCCTATATTTGTCAAGGAACCAACCTTGTTTGTTTGAGGCTCCAACCTTCAAGGCACCAAAGCTTTGTACTCCAACCCATTGTTGTATTTTGTCTAAATATGTTTGATAGTAATTATCTTCCCCCAAAATCTTCTTCACTAAATTTTTTCAAGCTACAGCTTCATTGCTACATCTCTGAAAACTTGTCTTCATATGAAGGAGTCTTCACAACTCTTCATATTTCCCAAATAGAGTCTCCAGAGTTATCTCATGATGATTTCAAATAGGCATTATGATCTTCCAATAATGTGTTCAAGATCTGTTAATGCTTTTCAACAACATATCTTTGATTAGTTGTGCCATGCCTCAATGTCTGCACAAAACAATTCTTTGTTTTTCAACCCACTGTTCTTATTGTCCTGGTAATTGCTTTAGGAGTAACTACTTCTTCACGAGCCCTTTATAGAAATTAACCCAACCAACAAACATCCTCGGCCTTTGGCTTCCTTCCTTTTGTTGGACATTCAGCTTTCTTCTTCAACGTTGGATCTTCGACTTCTATTTTCAACCTTTGGATCTCTCTAATTTTTTAAGTTCATGAGTTGAGAATTGTTGATTCTTCTATGTATCCTGTACTGAGATCCATGCCTTTAGTGAAATGATTTGACTTGTATTTATACGAGTTTCACCAATGATTTAGAGACACGTTTATTGGAGGAAGGCCGACCTATTTATTTACGGAGAAAAAAGAGAGGTTATAACCATATTATAATAGAAGCTTGGCAGTCCCCACATGGCATGTCTTCGTTAATCGCAATCGAAATGTTTTAGAGGTCTCTTACTACACAATACATTCGTGAGGCCCTTTTCAATATTCATCCAAGGCCCACATGGAGGTCCCACATGTTATGTTATTAATCGCAATTGCAATCTTCCGAAATCCCGCAATTGCAATTCGTGAAAGTCCTGAAATTTAAAATTTTGGAGGTCTCTTACATGCTCATAACATAGCCGATTTCCCTATTACCAATGGAGTGGATGAAATATAATATTTAAACAATATTTAACAAATCCATTGGGTCCACAACCTTTATCACAATCAATGTTCCATCGGGTCCACAACCTTTATCGCAATTGGTGGTTGGTCGAGTCTATCACAATCAGCGGTTCGGGATCCACGCCCTTATCACAATCTGCGGTTTGGCCATGTCAACTCTTAATATTTGTGATGTGACTCCCGATGAGGCGGACTCGATATAACATAACAGCGTATTGTAATGGTCCAACGGGTCCACAATACACATATTGCAATCGGAAGATTCGGGGTGGTGGTACATAATAAACTTTTATGGTTTGCGATTTGTGATGGATGCGATATTGTATTAAGGCGTATTGAGATGGAACCATCAGGTCTACAATACATATCACAATCAGAGGATTTGAATGTAACAAGGCTTCAAGACTTGCGACACGGTGGATGCGATATTGTATAGGGTTGTTACCATAACCTCTTTCAGGTCTGCAGTAATATCGCAATCAGAGTTTTACGTGGTGACAACCCTTTAAGAGGCAATACAAAACTTCCGATGAGACGGATGTGATATTCCTTTAAAGCTTGTTCTATCGGAACGGTCGTGTCCACAGCTCAAATCATAATTGTAGGTTTTATGTGGTGGCATATAATAAAGTTGTCGATAAAGCGTCAATATAAAGTCATCGATGTGTTTTGTGGTCTTTACTGTTAACTCCTCTGTTATGGCTCCTCTTCTGATAGATCTACTCCTCCGACGTAATTTTCCTCTTTGTTCTTCTGATAACACTTACCCTTGGGCATATGTGATAACCTGCTTTGTCTTCACTTTTCACTCCTGTGGCTTCTCTTCACTCCTATGACTTCTGATATCTCTTCTTTGATGGATTCCAATAAATTTCCTCCTTGGGTCTACTACTTTTATTCTATTATTATATGTGTATTTAATCCACTTGGATCTTCCATCTCATCATATCATCATATATAAAACATTCATCACTATGAGCATTATGATCAATGGGCATCAATAAGAAACATCATGTATCAAAGAATTTGTCATCACAAACCCTGTATATTGACATTAGTGAAAACATATATTAACAATCTCCCTCTTTGTCATTGATGGCAATATTCTTCTTCTCTCCCCCTTTGACATTAATGGAAAATGAGTGTACAAGGACTCCCCCTATCGAACTACTTCTCTTGTCAAATTGCTCCCCTTTTCACGGTGCTCTTCTTATTGCTCAAGATAGAAGGATTGTTGTCCGTATTCTGTTGTTTCCATAGTCAGATTTAAGAGGTTTTCATAGTCCGAACCAAGAGAAAAAACCATTGAAATTGTCTTTATCAATATATTTCTTCAAATCCGAGTTCCTTTGTGTTTTTGTGCTTCTCATTTAAGTCACTTCCATTTAATATTTTATCATTATTACATTCGAATGAAATTGTGAGAGATTGTGCCTCACTGTTTCTATTTTCCAAAGTGACCAGTGTTAAACTGAGCTATATTTGACTATGCAACATTATTCTTTCTATAGTACTTTTGAAGAACCATTTTTCCTTTTGTTCTAGTAAAAGTTTTTGCAAGTTATTTCTACTAGCAAATTTGACATCTAATCTGTGACCATCTTTTGAATTCTTTTTATTGATTGGTAGCTTTTTGCAATGCTTCAATTTTGTTAGATGCTACCAATTGTTCTTGCTTCAAGCTTCATTACTAGATGTATCTATTTGTTTGAAGTTTGCCTCTATTTGTGTCCATAATTTACCTGTTCTCACATCAAATCCATGAGTCAAAATATTCAGCTTCTCTAATAACAGCAACATATTTATTCACTTATTAGCATTAGATGGCCTTCTGCTACTCCAATTTCTATTTAGAGATCAAGTGGAAAATACCTTTAACAACAATCCATTGGATAGATAGGAGAATGTTCTTTCAAAGGAGTGTTCCTAAGAAATTATCTATCAAATAATTATTTTTAATATATCTCATCAAGGATTTTATATGGAACCTTTCATGGATAGTTTCTGTAATAATGATCAAGAATCAAAAGCATCCTAACTATATGCATGGTCTCTTTTTGGTAGAATCCCATCATCAAACACTCGAAATATCAAGGATATCTTCATCAAGCCAACAACATGTGTTGTTGGCTGGAGAGTTCAGGATATTTTTGGATTGTATTTGCTTTCTTATCCATACTTATGTAATTCTCTTCTCTGGCATGGTCCTAGCTTGTGTAGGATCCCAAGTTAAGTTACAATCACATGCCATATGACCAATGTTATGATACTTGAAGCATTCAATGTTTTTCATGAATAAGAATTCATGATTTCTTCCTACAGAATTTCTTCCTGGAGATTGTCAGGAACCATAATGTGTATCTTTGTGGTATGCCCTACAATAATTTTCCATGTGTCCAAATTTTGTACAATAATAACAATAACCAAGAAATATACTTTGGTGCCAGGGAGAAGAAGGTTTCCTTCATGTACTTTTGAAGTCTTTCTTCCTTGAGATCCTTTGATTATAACCATTGCTTCTTGCATCCTTGACATCATCTGCATTTCTTATTGGAATAAGATTTCCTTCATTGTTTCCTTGACTCTTATATTTTCCTTTGCTAGGACTAGGAGCATCAAAATTTCTTTCTGGATTCCTCACATACTTGTTCTTTGAAGCATTATCATTCTTTCTTGAGGATTCTCCTTCATAACCAAGACCTGATTTATCAAATGAGGATCTTTGATGGCTCAGCATGTCATCCAAGGCTTGAGAGCTCTTCAAATATTTGTCCATCCCTTCAACCTTTTTCCTGAGGGAGACAATCTCTTCTTCCAATATTTCACAATCATTATTCTTCTTAGTAAGTTGTTTCTTAAACTCTTCCTTGATACATATTGCTTCATTTTCTTCTATTTTAAGGGAGATGATATATCATTTCATTCTGATGATTTCTTCATTTTCCTTAGCTAGACTGCTCTCAATTTCTTCATTTATCCTTGTAGCTTTACATGTTTCGGCCTTGAGAAGGTTGAGGTCAGATTTTAGTTTGAATATTTCTTCATGCTTTGCTTTTATTTGCATATCATGGTGGTTTTCTCCTTTTCTGCTTCATCAACTTGTCCTTCTATGATTACCAATGCTTCCATTGTATTCTCAGTTACTTGTGCTGGTTTCCTTGCTTCTTCTAGTTGTGATCTAAGGGAGAAGTCCTCTTCCTTGTATTGACCAATCTTTGATTCAAGTTTGTTCAATCTCTTGTGCCTTTGTTCAAGGTGGCTTGACAAGTTATCTTCCTGTTTCTTTGCTTTATCCAATCTATTTGTCATGGATATGACTTCTTCATGCTGCTTTCTTTTGCTTTGATGAAATTCCTTCTTAGGCTTGGAAATCTCTTCATCCCTTTCTTGTACTTGAAGCTTGACAAGGTCAACTTTCTTCCTTGTTTGGTCTTGGTCACCTGCTAGAGATTTCTTCTTATGTTTCTCATTTTCCTTTTTCAAACTGATAATCTCTTCCATGGCAACCATAATTTTAGTGAGGAAATCTTCTTCAAAATATTTTTCATTCTCTTCATCTTCTAGGTCTTCTTTAGACTTGATGTCATCATCCTCATTTTCAGCTTCTATGATGAGTTCTGGATTTCTTTCTTGGTTTCCATCATCTTCTTGACTAGTGGTCATGGTCAATGCTCCTTTTGAGTGAAGGTCATGAAGTTTGTCCCATATACCCTTTGTTGATGAACATTTTCCTAAATTGTTCTTTATAGAATCTCGTAGCCCATTCAAGATTGACTTCATTTATTTTGCATTGTACTCCTTGGATTCTCCATCCATCATGTTATCAACAATCACTGATTTCTGGATTTCAATGCCTTTAGTCTTTAAGAAATTCCTCATTCTTTCTTCCTATATATCAAAGTTTCCATTGAACCATGGAGCCTTTACAAATTGATTGATTTCAAATTCGATGGTTGAGGGAGGCACATCCTTTAGGAGGATTGGATACTTTCTTCCATAGCTTTTCCATTTTTGTTCTAATTGATCAACCTTCAAGATGTTAGGTTTTGAGTGAAGGTACTGGCTCTGATACCAATTGTTGGGAATACTAAGAGGGGGGTGGATTAGTATTTCCTTTCAAGTGTTACTTTTACCAATTAAATCAATTTTATTTAGAACACAAAATGAACAATAGGAATAAATGATTTTATTAATATAATATTTACAATAAATCAGGTACAATATATATATGGCTCCAACCCGTTGCCAAGCACCAACTTGGTCTTTTGTGAGGCTCCAACCTCTAGGGCTCTAACCCTATCTTGTCAAGGCACCAACCTTAGATTCAGGAGAAACAACTCCAACGACACCAATCCTTCTAGTTTTGAGGCACCAACCCCAAGGGCTATGAATCTACCTTGTCAAGGCACCAACCTTCGATTTAGGAGCACCGACTCCAAGGACACCAAACCTTCCAATTCTGAGGCACCAACCTCAAGGGCTCTGACCCTATCTTTGTCAAGGCACCAACCTTATTTGTTCGAGGCTCCAAACTTTAGGACACCAACCCTGTGGGCTCCAACCCACTTCTTTATTTTTTATAAATATGTTTGATAGTAATTCTCTACTCCATATTCTTCACTGAATTCTTTCAATCTACAGCATCACTGCTACATCAATGACAACCTGCCTTCATATGAAGGAGTCTTCAGAACTCTTCATATTTCCCAAATAGAGTCTGGAGAGTTATCTCATGATGATTTCAAATATGCGTCATGATCTTCCAATAATATTTTCAAGATTTGTCGATGCTTTTCAACAGGATATATTTGATTAGCTGTGCTATGCCTCATTGTCTACACAAAACAATTCTTTGTTTTTCAACCCGCTATTCTTATTGTCTCGGTAACTACTTCAGGAATAACTGCTTCTTCATGAACCCTTTATAGAAATTAACCCAACCAATAGAATTCCTCATTATTTGGCGTCCTTCCTTTTGTTGGACCTTTGGCTTTCTTCTTCAACACTAGATCTTCAGCTTCTATTTTAAACCTTCGTCTCTCTCTAATTCTTTAAGTTCACCAGTTGTGAACTATTGATTCTTCTGTGTATCTCGTAGCAAGATCCATGCCTTTAGTGAAACAACTTAACTTGTATTTATATGAGTTTCACTAATGTCTGAGAGACATTTTTATTGGAGGAAGACTGACCTGTTTATTTACGGAGAAAACAGAGAGGCTATAACCATATTATAATAGAAGTTTGGCAGCCCCCACATGCCATGTCACCACTAATCGCAATCACATCGTTTCAGAGGTATCTTACTACACAATACATTGGTGAGGCCCTTTTCAATATTCATCCAAGTCCCACATGGAGGTCCCACATGTTATGTTATTAATCCCAATCGCAATCTTCTGAAATCCCACAATTGCAATTCGTGAAAGTCCCGCAATTGCAAATTTTGGAGGTCTCTTACATGCTCAAAACATAGCCAATTTCCCTATTACAGACGGGTCACATGCAATATAATATTTAAACAATACTTGACAAATCCGTATGGTCCACAACCTTTATCGCAATCGGCAGTCTGTTGGGTCTATCGCACTCAGCGGTTCAGGGTCCACGCCCCTATCATAATCGATGGCCTGCAATACTATCACAATATAACATAACTCCCTATGAGGCAAACACAATATAACATAACAGTGTATTGTAATGGTCCGGTGGGTCCGCAATACACAAATCGCAATCGGTGGATTTGGGGTGGTGACACATAATAAACTTTTATGGTTTGTGATTTGCGACGAATGTGATACTGTATTAAGGCATATTGCAATGGAAATCAGGTCCACAATACATATCGCAATCAGAGGATTTCAATGTAACAAGGCTTCAAGACTTACGACATAGTGGATGCGATATTGTATAGGGTTGTTACCATAGCCTGTTTTGGGTCCACGGTAATATCGCAATCATGGTTTTACACGGTGACAACCCATTAAGACTTGTGATATGAAACTTCTAATGCAACGAATGTGATATTCCTTTAAAGTTTATTTTATTAGAACGTCGGGTCCACAGCTCAAATCGCAATCTCAGATTTTTTGCAGTGGCATATAATGAAGTTGTCGATAAAGCACCGATATAAAGTCGTCGATGTGTTTTGTGGTATTTATTGTTAACTCCTCCATTATGGCTCCTCTTCTGATAGATCGACTCCTCTAGTGTAATGTTCTTCTTTGTTCTTCCGATAGGAATTACCTTTGGGCATATGCAATAACCTGCTTTATTTTGGCTTGTCACTCTTGTGGCTTCTCTTCACTCCTATGACTTCTGATAGCTCTTCTTTGATGGCTTCTGATAAATTTCCTTCTTGGGTCTACTGATTTTATTCTATCTGTATATATGTATTTAATCCATTTGGATCTTCCATATCATCATATCATCATATATCAAACATTCATCACTATGAGCATTATGATCCATGGGCATCAATAGGAAACATCATGTATCAAATAATTTGCCATCACAAGCACTTCTATATTGACATCAATGACAACCAGGATTAACAGTTGCATGAGGTCTATACACTACGATGCAATAGGCTCACAAAGTCTCTACGATGTATATCAACTGAGGTACGTAAATTTCCTTATTATGTTGGGCTAGATGATGTCAATATTTTTCTTGACCATTTTGAAAGAGACATTCTAGAAGAGCACAAGTTCTAGGCTCTATATTTTGATTTTAGAGCTATGCCTGCAATATGGTAGAGAACCCAAAAGGATAATATTGTTGATTGGAAGGAATATCATAGACTAATGAGATTAATATTTGGCTCCACAACAATGTGACTTAGTGAAAAGTACACAAGTAAGGATGACCTGTGTGAACATCTGGCTCAATGGACTAAGGCTGGGGTGGGGGTGAGGTACCTCAACCAAAGTGGGTACATATCTTTATTCATACCTTAGATGTTATATCAATGAATTGGTATTTGGAGATTGAGTTGTGACAGGGGACTACTAATTAGGATGAAATGAAGGAGAGTTTCTTGTTGACATTCAACTTTGAATATGGGTTTGAGTGCATTGATGGGGCATTTCAAGTGATTAAGGCAGTGATCTTTCGAACACCACTCGAACCTATAACTTGGATGTAGCCTAACTGGAGCGTGCAGCTACAGCATTTTTTTAATGCTATAATGTCACTATGGAGGAAGATGATGAGAATCCATGAAATATCAATATTCCTGAGTCAGAGGGACTGCGCAAAGTAGCAGGACCTAATGCAAATATCCCTGATATATCACAGCGAGTAAAGACAAAACAGGTAAATATTTTCTTAGAAGAAGAACCAAAGTTCACTCATATTAGTGATTATTGGGATGAAGACACGGTAGGCAAGGTTGTTGAATTACTGCATGAATATTAGGACTTATTTCCAACAAAGTTCTCTGAATTGAAGGGTATAGTAGGTGATTTAGGTATGATGAAATTCAATTTAAAGCCAGATGTGGAGCCAGTTAAGCAGCACCCATACCAACTGAACCCCAAATATAAGGAAAAGGTACAAGAAGAGTTGGATAATATGCTCACGGCAGGTATAATTGAGCTAGTAGAAGAGTCAGATGGGTCATTCTGATGGTGGACTAGGAAAAGAAAACAAAGGTTGATATAAGGATCTGCATAGATCTACGAAAGTTAAATGATGCATGCATACATGACCCATTTCCTATGCCTTTTACAGATGAAGTGCTAGAAAATGTTGGTGGACAAGAGGCTTATTCGTTCACAGATGGATTTTCAATTTATCACCAAATTAATATTGTGTCAAAGGATAGAAGCAAGACTAACTTCACTACAGAGTGGGATTCATTCCAATATACGGTTATGTCTTTTAGGCTAAAAAATTCTCCCACAATATTTTCAAGGGTAGTTTTTGTAGCATTCAAGGAATTTATTCACAAGTTTCTGGAGGTCTACTTTAATGATTAGATAGTATTTGGGCTAGGTAAGAAACATGTTTCTAGTCTGCGCCTCATGCTGGATACATGCAGGAAGTATCAGATTTCCTTGAATTTGAAGAAATGTATTTTATGTTTACCTTATGGAATACTCTTGGGACATGTCGTATGCAAGCAAGGGTTGATGATTGACCCTGCCAAGATCGTTGTAATTATCAATTTGGATCCACCGAGGAATGTAAAGTAGCTACACGCGACTTTGGGTCATACAAGATATTACGGGAAGTTTATAAAGGCATATGCGTATATCACTGCTCCAATGGAGAGGTTGTTGAAGAAGGATGCTACGTTTTGTTGGGACAAAGATTGTCAAAAGAGCTTGGATGTTCCTAATGAGAAGATGGTTACTACGCCAATCCTAGTATTCTCAGATTAGAAGAAAGAATTTCATGTGCATGTGGATGCATCTTGTATAGATTTTGGAGTTGTTTTAACTCAACCAGGTGAAGGAGATATTGAGCATCTGATTTCCCTTGCAAGTAGGAAACACTCTAAGGTAGAAAGAAACCATTCAACCACCAAACGAGAAGGATTGGCCATGGCACATGCACTACAAAAATTAGATTTTTCAGTGATTGCAAGGCACTTATATAGGATGGGACCAGATGAAGTTTTGCACCGATATGTACATGCATATGAACGAAACAGTATTTTGGTTGAAGCTCATGGTGGTGTCGCAAGAGGACATTATACAGGTAAGGAAACTGTGCAGAATATTCTGCGAAAGGTTTTTGTTGGCCTACAGTACATAAAGATTCTAAGGAGTACTACAGTGCATGCGATGTGTGTCAAAGGACTAGAAGACCATTGTGAAGGGATGAATTTCCCTTAAATCCATAGGTCATGCTGCAAGCATTTGATAAATGGGAAATTGAATTCGATGAACCAATTAATCTACCAGGGAAGAAGACAGGTGCATGTTCTATTATCACTACAAAAAAATACTTGACCAAATGGGCCGAGCCATGACCCTTGAAGGACTGGAGCATGGAAAATTTTGTGAAATTTATACTTGAGTATATACTGTCATGGTTTGGATGCTTGAAGATCCTCATGAGTGATCGTGGTTTGCACTTCTTGAATGAAACAATTAAGTCATTGACAGAATAGTTCCAAATGCACCATCAAAAAAGTACACCATATCATCCCTAGGGAAATGGAACTGTCGAATATTTTAACAAAATATTGGAGAATTCCTTAACGGAGATCTGTAATGATAATAGGAATGACTGGTATGTGTGCATACCGGCGGTTCTATGGGAATATAAGACATCTTTTAAGCAATTGATAGGGGAAACACCGTTTAGACTGGTATATGGACAAGAAGCAGTGATGCCAATGGAATATATAAGGCCCAGCTTAAGGATCACAGTAGTAACTGAGATGGCAGATCATGACTACATGGAGGAACACTTAGCGCAGCTGCTTGCATTGGAGGAGGACCGCTTTTTGGCTGGTTTTCATCAGTAGGTGCAGAAAGCTAGGGAAAATGTTTGGCATGATCACCACATTAAGAAGTGCACTTTTAAGAATGGATATTTGGTCCTAATGTATGACAACAAGTTCACAAAATTTCCTCAGAAGTTCTAGATGCATTGGTTGGGACCCTATGTGATCAAGGATATTTCGAATGATGGCGCAGTTTAGCTCGCAAATATGAATGGGGATTTGTTTCCTAGAAGGATTAATGGAAGCATATTCAAGGTATATAGGGATGATCACTACCCTACAAGGATGAAATGACTATCTGACCACAAGAAAGTCTTAGTGCTTCAAGCAGCTGAAAGGAAGCACAGGACTATAAACCACTCTATCGAGGAATGGTTACGTCGAAGGAGGAGGGTTGCGCAATAATGCAGGTGGAGAAATGTGTGACAATGTAGTTGCGCCATAAGGGAGAGTCTAGTGCAGCCTACCCAAAATGTGACCATTGGAAAAATTATAGTTCATTTGACCGTGATTTTGTCATTAAAGGGAGCGGGGGAAGTGCATTTAAGGAGCATATCTACGAAAATTTGCTGCCAAATTCACATTTTTGAGGAGGATCTGAAGGCATTTTGAATTTGGCTATAAATATGGAATCCCTCTCTATATTTGGACACTTTGCCTCTTGAAGAAAGTTGGTGATATTTTGCACCTAAGTCTGAGCTAAGAGAAGTGTTGCATGTCTAGTGAGGATTGGCAGGATGTCTACTAGGAATTTCCTGAACAAGGATTAACAAACATCATGACCGCTACCCCTCCTATGCACACCACATCTCCTAGATCACCAAGACCGAAGCCCACAGCTACAGGAGCGGCAACAATAATGGTAAAACCAATAGAAGCAGCAGCCGTGAAGAAGCAGATGAAACCACAGAAGCCATTGATAAGGCAATCACCTAAGAAGGTGACTACTAAGAAGCGAAGCAAAGAAAATATGGAAAAAGAGAAAGAGAAGTAACCAATGGAACTAGTGGTTGTGAGCTTGCAACCGTGTTTTCAGCCTAGCCTTTCCATTTCCAGAAAGCCATGGTGTGATTTGGGTTCTCATGTTTTGGTTGAGCTAGATTGCCAGATGGATTCGAAGCTGAGTGAGGTGGATCTCCAAAATGATAGAACACATGGCCTAGTAACCACTGAGATGGACTATGGCTTGCAGTAAAGCTGGATTTTGTGTTTTCTTGGATGGCCTAGGAATCCTTGTTGGTGAATGGCAAGATACACAGTGAAGCCAAGAGAGGGTTTGCTCTTTGTTTGGCCGAGTAATTTTGGGTTTGGGATATGTGGTAAATCCTAGAGTGTGTGTCTCGGTTTAGGGCCTAGTAATCTAGGTTTGGATTGCGGTAAATCCTAAGTTACTAGGATACAAAAAAATTCCTCACGATGTAGGTGGAGAAATCCAGTGGCATCCATGCTTATTTAGCCAAGTGATTGAATGGAGATCATAGTAAATCTTGTTATGATGTGTTCATTGCGTTGGCCTAGTGATCTAAGATGGATTAAGGTAAAGCCTGGTTTCTATTGATGAGGGTGAGTTGGTTTAGCCTCGGTGTGCCCTAGTTGGTTCTTTTGGTTTGCGTCCCACATTCATGCTTGGAATATAGCACGGGGGTTAATGGTTGAAGACAAATTTGGCTCAACCATTCTACGGTCGAGTGGAACGTGGTAGTTCCATCTTCGATTGGTTTATTGCATTCATTAATGAGAAATGCATTCCCTTGATTTTCATGTGTAAATGTATTGATGTATATGTATATTTTATGGTTGATATGCTTATGATATTTATCTCCCTATTATGTTGGTTATATGTATGTTTTATGACACCAGTTATGTATGGCTCTCAGCATGTTTTTACTTGTGAATGAATCGATAATGTATCTATTGACTAATAGATGATAATGCAGCAAATGACATGAGGGAACAATTGTTCATAGAGATTCTCATATGAGTATGAGATCCCTACACTAAATCATGTTGTTTACACCTGTAGGTTACATGATGATATGTTTGACGAAATGCCTATCATGGCTAGTAGGGGTATGGTTAAGGTCTTGTTCAACTTATTACTTTGGCATTATTGCTTCCCTATACTATTACTGATTTTAAGATATCACTCCATTCTAGGCAGTGACATGGGCTTTGGGCCTGAAAAAGTGGCTTAAATCCATTTGTTGTTGGAATAGAACTAGAAAATTTAGTCTCTAATCGCTGGCAAGAAAGCCCGTGAGAGTGAATTTGAATTTTTTGTCCCTCCCTTACCCATAGAATGAGAATGACTAAGGCCTAGGATTTCCAGAACATCAATGGGACCCGGGGATAGGTTGTCTGAGTGGCTGACATGTCTCATGAGGATTCTAAATTTGATGTTGGATCACTGTGTGTGATGCTTAAGTTGATTCCACTTCCTTAACATCAAATAGGAGGTTGAATCCAATCATAGTAGCATTTTGTCTCATGATTATCTGGTTGGCATGGTTACTTGTGTGGATTTGTGAGGAGTGTGTTACACAATTCATATTCTTCATATATTTGATCGATTTGCAAATTTGTGTTGAGCTACTCCATCATTAGCAATTTATTATCAGCATATTGTGAATTAATTTTAGCAGTAGACTATGCATTGCTAACATTCTCTAGTTGATTTAATTGTTGTTGATTTTAGTTGTTTCTAAGTGCTGCTAATAGATTCTACATTTTTGTTGAAATTCTACGTAATCATCATTATGTAAATTTGGAGCATTTTTGGCATTACCATTTGTAATTTCAATTTGCAAACAATTGAATTTATCATTTTGATCAAGTGTATCACTATCAACAAAGGCTATACTTTCTAGTTCTTGATAGTTATCACAGGATAGAGATACTAAATGCCTAAACCGTCCAATCAATTGGAATTGAGGAGGAAAATATTTGGACCGAAACTACATTAAAGCTAATTTAAATCTAACATAAAACATATCCAAAGTCTCATCTTCCATCCTATGCAATTCTTTTAACTGATCGCACACCTTTTCGTAGTCATATTGCTAAAACGCATGAAGGAAAATATTCAAAAATTCATCCCAACTATGTACAAAGGCAAATGGAAGTGACAAGGACTAGTCTTCGGCTTTTCCTGTCAAAGTTAGAGTAAATATTATGCAAATAATATCTTAGTCAATATTGAAATTATTGCAACTTAAGATAAATTGAAGGAGATGGTTAAAAGCAGATGTCTTACCATTATATTTTACCTAAGGCGGGATCTTGATCACCTTTACTAAAGTGATTTCTGGACGAGGTCCAATAAAGAAACTCTACAAACGTCTTTTACATGGGACCATATTAAATAGAAAAAATATTCAAATAAAACAATTCACTGGCCCTCCTTCTAGCACCAAAAATGTTGAAGGCTCGAAAATCTTTGCCTACAAAATTATAAGTGAGACCACCTAGTCGGGATCTTAGAGCAGTTCCTTTTCCATTGAAATGGTGGTTTCGACTGGTTAAACTAGGTCCAGTTACCTTCTCTCTATCTCCACTGGCTTAAAATATAACTTTCACCTACCAATAGAGAAGACACATCAAATCATCCCTCTTGTTGATCAGGCAAGAAAGTGATCCTTAAGCTAATCTAGGGCTCAGCCAAGCCACAACTGAATTTGTCTCTATATGTTGGGACTTTTAGTATGCATAAAGTAGAAATAAATGTAAATTATAATCTAAGATGTATCTAATCCTAGACCTATCTTGATTGAAGGAAGAATTAGTCCTCTCAATCAAGGAATTGAAATAAAATGAAGGAACTAGACCATGGAAATAGTTCACAATATATAATACTTGTTAAAACAATTATGAACAACTAAATGCCTAATAAGTAGTTACTAGACACTTAACTATAAATAACTCCAACTCCTAATACAACATATGCATAAGGACCAAAAGATTCATGCCACAATACTGAAATAGTTCAAATACATGACATGTATGAAGCAGGACATCTATAAAATTAAATTGTTAGATAGCTAGCAACTCAAGGAGACAAAGGTCTATCCTTATACAAGTTCTAGTTTCGAATCTTATTTTTGATTAACCCTGCAAGATAGCTTGACTGGATTCTAAATTAACATTTCAATAAACACTCAACAATAGAGATGAAAAGCCACATACATACTCATACAGTAGAAATGATATCTAAAAACTGAAGCATTTACTTCCAATAGCATAGAAAGTAGTAGTGCTATGCAACCAATTATTGAAATAAATATTATTATAAAGATGAATCAAGTTATAGAAAAAAATAGAGAGTTATAGTAGTGCAAGTCATCTGATGCCTCTAAACTTGACTCCCTGCCTGCAAAGATGGATCGGCTCTCACTACAATAGTGTAAATGAATCATAAACTCTCTCCTTACAAACAAGTTGTAAGCCCAAACATTACTCTAACTCTTTTCTTTTGGATTCAAGTTTTTGCTCCTGTTTAGGAGATTGTATTTATACAGAGCTTAAGGTGAAATCATGAAAATAACAGCAGCTCCATGTATCTCTCAACAACTGAGACAATAATGAAAGAAATTAAATTAGGTGTCTGCTTCTTGTTGAATCACAGCAAAATGTAGATCGCCTTTGTTTGCTAAAGTGCCCAATTTAGATTGTTGTTGAGTTCGATTTATTTTATGTTAATAACCACTAAGCAGATTGTCTGATAAGATCACGCTCTTTACGGTATTAGTCTTTTTTTTTTATTTAACTTCCTCCATCTATTTTGATTTGGATTAGCCTCCCTGAAAATACAATAGGCAAACCATGTCAATTTGGTAAGTAAACCAAAGCTCACTTCATTGAAAAAGAAGGGTCAGCTAGTAAGCCTCTTGAACTTGTTCATATTGATTTATGTGGACCATCAAGGAAAAAGTCACCTCGTGGAGAAGAATACTTTATTTTGTTCATTGATGATTTTTCTAGAATATGTTGGATAGGTCCGCTAAAGCATAAAGATGAAGCATTTGAAAAGTTCGAAGCCTTCAAAGCTTTGGTTGAAAATGAATCAGATCAAAAAATCAAATTCCTCAGATCTGATCGAGGAGGGGAATTTACCTCGGATGAATTCTTTGACTTTTGTGAACAACATGGAATAAAAAGGCAATTCTCCACTGCAAGGACTCCTCAGCAAAATGGAGTGGTAGAAAGAATGACCAAAACTGTTCAACAAATGGCTCGAGCTATGCTAGATGGATCTGGAACTCCTGCAACCTTCTAGGGTGAAGTTGCATTCACCGCTATGACTATTCTCAACCAAGCAAATGTTCCAGTAAATAGCACTCAAAATCCACATGAACTTTGGTATGGTAAGACTCCTACTGTAAACTACTTTAAATTTTTTGGAAGCAAATGTTATATCAAAAGGACTGATGAAAAACTTGGTAAGTTTGAGCCCAGAGCAGATGAAGGTATTCTTCTCGGTTACTCTTCCCGAAGTAAAGGATATAAATGTTATAATAAAAGACTTGGGAAAATTGTTGAAAGTATTGATGTTGTAGTTGATGAAGCATGCAAAAATATAAAACAAACAAAAACAGAAGATTATGAAAATGAAGAAGATGGGTAGTATTTTCCCACATCAGACCACGATGATATTGAAGAAGAAACCAATGAAGCACCAGAAGAAGAGATAACGATAGAAGAAAAGACTTCGTCTAGGTATGTTCAGAAAAATCATCCAGAAACTAAAATTTTATGGGAAAAAGAGGCAGGTGTGAAAACAAGAAGAACTATTATAGAAACCTCAAGCTATCTAGCATTACTATCCTCCACCGAACCTCAAAATGTAAATGAAGCATGAATAGATGAATGTTGAGTCAAGGCCATGAATGAAGAACTTGAGCAAATTGAAAATAATAATACTTGGGAATTAGTTCCTAGACCTCATGATAAAAATATTATAGGAACTAAATGGATATTCAAAAACAAGCTGAATGAAAATGGAGAAGTCATTAGAAACAAGGCCAGACTTGTTTGCAAAGGGTATTCTCAACAAGAAGGTATAGATTTTGAAGAAACTTTTGCACCTATTGCTAGACTTGAAGCCATAAGGATGTTTCTTGCTCTTTCTAGCTTTTAGAAATTCAAATTATACCAAATGGATGTAAAATATGCTTTCCTTAATGGAGATTTAGAAGAAGAAGTTTATATTGAACAACCAGAAGGATTCATTCTTGGAAATGATGCAAAACTTGTATGCAGACTCGAAAAGGCTCTCTATGGTCTGAAACAGGCTCCAAGGACCTGGTATTACCGTCTTGACAAATATCTACACCAACAAGGTTTTTCAAAAGGTTCAGTAGATAGCAATTTATATACAAAGATTGACACTGATAAATTGCTAATTATTCTTGTTTATGTTGATGATATCATTTTTGGGAGCAATGAAGAATCCATGAGTCATAATTTTTCTTTAGTAATGCAGCAAGAATTTGAAATGTCCTTTCTTGGTGAACTTACCTATTTTCTTGGTCTACAAGTTCAACAAAAGAAAGATGGTATTTTTCTTTCACAAACCAAATATCTCAAACAGATCTTGAAAAGGTATGGCATGGAAAACTCTAAACCTGTATGTACCCAAATGGTAACAGGATGCAGTCTCAGCTCAAATGATGAATCAACGGTAGTACATCAATCAACTTACAGATCCATGATTGGCAATCTGCTTTAGCTAATAGGTACCCAACCTGACATCATGCATGCAGTAGGAATAGTTGGAAGATTCCAAGCAAATCCAAAGGAATCACACCTTTAGGCAGTCAAAAGAGTTTTCAAATATCTTCAAGGAACACAAAACTTTGGTTTATGGTATCCTAGAGATACAGATCTCACTCTTCATGCATATACAGATACAGATTGGGTAGGAAGTGTTGATGACAGAAAAAGCACTAGTGGTAGTGCATTCTATATGGGTTCCAGGTTAGTGTCTTGGTTCATCAAGAAACAAAGTTCAATTGCGCTATCTACATCTAAAGTAGAATATGTGGTTGTTGCATCTTTCTACACACAACTACTTTGGATGATGAAAACCTTGCAAGACATTCAAATCACATGCACTCCACCCATCTCCATTCTATGTGATAATACAAGAGCCATCAGTATTTCAAAGAATCCAATCATGCACTCCAAGACCAAGCACATACCCATCAAATACCATTTTCTATGTGAACAAGTGCTTGAACAAAAGGTCAAATTGGAGTATGTTCCCTCCAAAGAACAAGTTGCTAATATATTCACTAAACCACTGCCCAGAGAGACATTTGAATATCTCAGACAAAAGGTGGGAGTAGTTGTTGCATCATCCTGTTGTTAAATCCAACTTTCACAAAAAAAGGTTATTATACATGTGTTTCATGAAGTATAGTCGCATACACATGTGGGTTTCTATGGGTAAAGGAGAGTATATGTGTTTCAGACAAGAAAAATAGTAGGACAGGATCTGATATGGGTGCTCTGACTGATATTGATGATGTCTATATGCTTTGTTCATTAATTTTATCTGACTCGCAAAGATGCCTTGATCATTGACCTATTAACAATGCACCGGTAGCACAGGTTCAGGGGGAGAATTAAACTTCACGTACATTCAGCATTGTTGCCATTATGGTTGCTGAGTCCAGCTATGGCTTCAGATATTTATACCATTTGTTACTCAAGTCATGTAAAAGTCTAGGAAGTGATATGAGTCCTCTTGGACAAATGATGTAATTTGTATCCCCACTTTACATGGGATGGATGATGTAATATTTCTTGTTCAGGGGGAGCATTAAGCTTCACGTACATTCAGCATTGTTGGCATTATGGTTGCTGAGTCCAGCTATGGCTTTAGATATTTATTCCACTTGTTACTCAAGTCATGTAAAAGTCCAGGAAGTGATATGAGTCCTCTTGGGCAAATGATGTAATTTGTATCCCCACTTTACATGGGATGGATGATGTAATATTTATTGTTTCTATCATGTATAAACAATTGGTATATCCCCACTTAGTTGGATGGATGAGTCAAATTTGGTATATCCCCACTCGATTGGGAGATGGATGTATGTATGAGTCATTGGTGATAGGAAGGTCATCCTCACATAGTTGAGTTATAGAGTCATGTTATTCCTTTAGAAAATATTTTTTTGCAGACTTTTCTTGTATTCAGGGGGAGCATGACCAGCATAATGTATGTCAAAAGGAGAAATTATCTTGGTCCACCCTTTGCCCTTGATGTTAAAGGGGGAGAGTGACTCGTTGTTGTTGTTGCCATCAAGTCCAAAGGGGGAGATTGTTGCCATTATGATATAGGTGTTGTCCTTGATGGCAACTCACTCAGATGAAAGATCACAATGTAGCATGTCAACAGCAAATAATTACATATCAGACTATAGAGAATGAAGAAAGAGAGGTATACGCAGGTTCACCTTGACAAATCTACGTATACACGCAGGTTCACTGAACACAAGTAGTGTATACGTACACCCACACTTTCACAGAAGGAAATGCGCGTATATGTTGGAAAACTAAATTTTTGGTCCGAGGTATTTGGTCCAAGGTATTTTGATCCATGGTATTGGTCCAAGGTATTTGGTCCAAGTTATTGACCCTAAGTATTTGGTCCAAGGTATTGGTCCTAAGTGGTTTTGATCCATGGTATTGAGAAAGGCCTAAAACTATATAAGGAGGAGAAGATCATTAGGCCAAGGTGTGCAAGTATCGAATATCTAATGAAGTGTGAGATCTAGTATGTAGGTTATTGGCTTATGGTGCTTTGCTTAATATGAACCAAGGATGAACCTTAGCGGTTGATGAGGGATAATATCTAATGATAGATTGGGATCTTAAGGCTTGAAATGAATTATAATTATATGGTTTGATCATGTATATTCTAGATCTAAATACTGACACGTGTTATTATGTAAATGTTATGATTTGGGTATAATTGAATTTTGGAATAGTTGCAAAATTATGAATTAATATTTACAGATGTGTACACTGGTTGGCTTTGATAAAAGCATGTATACATGTTGGTTTGACACATGGA
Source organism: Pinus taeda (assembly GCA_000404065.3). Classification (NCBI taxonomy): domain Eukaryota; kingdom Viridiplantae; phylum Streptophyta; class Pinopsida; order Pinales; family Pinaceae; genus Pinus; species Pinus taeda. The sequence goes on along the minus strand of APFE031646046.1, from coordinate 202,382 downwards.
AGTAGTGTATACATTATGAAGTATGTCTCAGTTGTTTTTGTTTGTTGTTGCAGAGTTCTGGGTTCTACTTTGGGTTTTGGTAACTGTATTCTGGTGACAGTGCTCTGAATGATAAGATTCAAGTTATGGTGACTAAGTTTCAGTGATTGGTTGATGCAGATGTACTTGATGATTGTATTGCAGTTATGATGTTGTTGATGGGTGAAACATGGCCTTCAGATTGTGGTGTTGTGTTCCAGGAGTATCAGTCTGAAAATTCATGAAATGTGGTCCCTGGTAGAAGAGTGGAATTTTCTGTAGGTTGGAACCTACGTACTAGTAAACATATTGGCTAGTACAAGAGCTAGGGGGTTGTAGCTCCCTTCCAGTAGTATCTAGAGAATGAGAGAAGGTTGTAGCCTTCTACAGCTGGGTGCTTGCGTACTAGTATGAGTTTGCACCAGTACAAGATTGTAAACAGATTTTCTTATTATTAAAAGAAGACAAAGACGATAGAAACAGGTGGTTTTTACCCACATTGGGTTTCCACCTTATATCTTGGTGTTCATGTGTGTTGCTTATGTGTGATGATTTATTCTAATTTTACTACATTGTCTAATAAATATATGATATACTAGTTAAAGTTCAATACATGATAAATAGTCCATATCAAAATTTCTCTGCATATACGTTGGTTTCTTTAAGTACAGTCGCTTGTACATGCTAGTTCACTTAGCTAAAGTAGCATATATAAATCTATTTGGGAAATTAAATTATTGATCTAATAATACTAATTCACCCCCTCTCAGTATTATTTCCAACACAAATATCATTGTGATTGGCCTAAAAGAAAAACTCTCTACTTTTATTTCTCTCGAATAATTTGGTTTTTTTAAATCAACAAATCTAGGACGTTGTGGCCATAGCTCAAGAGAGTATACACTCCATTAAAGATCACATGAAGGAGGCTATCATCTTAAAATTATACCTTCATAAATCATATGATTGTGTGGATTAGACTTCCCTTCACTTCATTCTGCGCAAGATCAGGCATTTTGTTGTGTCATTGAATGGATCGTGGCTTGAGTATCGATGGTTAGTTATGCGGTTTTAATAAATGGTGTTATCAAAAATTTCCTTCGGACATATCATGGGCTAAGATAGCGATGCTCTCTATACCATTTATTGTTCCTGATGGTCATTGATGGTTTGAGCAGGAAAATTTCGGTAGCAAACATGGTGGGATTTGTTGGCCTTAAAATTGCAAATAAGTTTTTTGTTTCTCACCTTATGTTTGTTGATGATTTCTCCTCTTTGGTCAAGTATATTTAGATCAATGGTGTAATTTTATCTCTAAATTTGGTGACACTCTAGATTATATATGAACATAATAAAATCTATGTTCATCCATGCTTTTAGAGATCAGGCCAAAATTTAAGAGATTACTAATATATTTTCTATTGGTTCCTCCTCCATTGACTCTGACTTCGAATATCTTGTTTTTAATTCGAAACCAAAAAATTATCTAATATGTGATTGGTTGTGGTTGATTAACAAATTTATCGGGAGATTATCTACGTGGTCTCACAAATGGTTAATGAGTAGAGGGGGATTGATCCTCATTCAATCGGTTTTATAGAATATATTTGTATATTGGATGCATTTATATTTGTTTCCTAAACACAGCATCAAGAAAATCATTACCATTAGCTCCAATTTCCTATGGTGTCATGCAAAGGGTGGTTACAAGTTTCATCTTGTGATATTGGAGGATATCACCAAACAGAAGGCAATGGGTGGTTGGGGGCTCAAAAACCTTGAAAATTTTGGTTGGGATATATAGACAAAAAGCTTCTAGCATGCATTATTCAGAAATGGTATATGGCAAGATATGATAAGGGAGAAATATTTACACAATCGGTCTCTTCATTCTTGGTTAAGGGATGGGGCCATACCTTCAAAAAATGAATCCTATATATGGCAGGGATTTATGAAAACCAAACAGTTGTTTATTGGAAATTTATGATGGGAGATCAGAAATGGTTCTTTGGTTTCTGCTAGTTTGGATCCTATTCATGGTGTCCAAGGAGATCATATTTTACCAAGCACAATCATTTAATACCTCCACAGCTTGGGCATTTTCTATGTTAATCAAATCCAATCTTAATTTTTTCTCTTCTTCTATTCCCCAAGTGGAAAAGGGGCAAGGATTTGGGATTATCTGGAAATGAAGCTTTATATGGCAGGAGTATATATTATAATTAAACATGAGCAGTGTCACCTTTTGGAATAGATAAGATTCTCTTATTTGGGACAACCAATATGATCAAAGACACTTAATTGTGCAGGTGATATATGATCACATTTCTTCTTTCCTGCAGGCCTATACGACTAGATGTTGGCTCAGGTAGATTTAAATCTATCATATGCCTTTAAAATTAAAATTATTTTTCTAGCTTGTATGGAAGAACAAGATTCTATCTTGGGAGAATCTTTGCAAAAGGGGATTTTGTGGGTCTGGCAGGCGTTGTATATGTCAGGGTGCAAATGAAAATGTATATCACATATTTCTCCAGTTCCCTATTGCCACTTCCATTTGGATAAACGTGTTATAGCGTTTAAATATTTATGTGAGTTGGAGGTATGAGTCTACTGAAACTTGTATTAAGGAATGGATGACAAATTATATGGAGATCAAAACTCTCTCTTTTTTATCTTTTGTGGTTTATGGCACTGCAAGAATTCCATAATATTTGAAAATATCCCTCTTGACATTGCTTGTACTAGCCACATGATCTGTGCTTATTTCAATGAATTTGGTCATGTGGCTCAGTGTGCAAAATGTAGAAGTTCCATCTTTATTAGATGTATGGATAGATTCCCTACAAGTTTTTTTAATGGGACCACACAACTACAAAATTGTGGATGTGGTATCCTTATAATGATATCCTTTTATTTATATTACCACTTCTCTTGGAACTGTGAGTCAGGTTCAAACTCCAAGGTTGAGGTTATTTCACTTTAGGGTTTACGTTTTTTTGTCATATGGCTTCAAATTGAGACTACTTTTGTTTATGGCAATTCAAAGGTCACTATTGACTAGATAACTGATAGATCTTCTTGTCACCCTCCTTTGTTGAGTTAAAATATGTCTAATATCATAAGATTAAAGAGTATGTTCCAAATGGTTTCTTTTGACAGATATACAGAGAACAAAATTTTATTGCTAATGTTCTCTCGAAGAAAGGCCTCTCATTACTGACTCGTGCAATCCACTACTCTTCCTTTTTCATGAGAAATCGTCAAGCCTCTGGAAAGATTACTTTATTTTCAAATGTTTTACACAGATGTCCATTGATCATATGAAGGATGTTTTTAAATATTGTTGGGTGAATGCGTGAAGATGGGTTATACTTTTGGGACAAATGTGGTGATGAAATTTAAATTTTTTTCTCTTTTATCGAATTGAAGCCCTCAAAATTCATATAAGGATTGTGAATTATGATTCGGAGTAAAAAGACAATTTGTAGAGAATCATGTTGTTGTCCTAATGGTATTTTTTGGAAAAAAAATAGTGTCATATAATCTGTCAATTTCTCGTTAAATGAAATGCTTTTCCTTCCAATTTTCCGCACATTCTTAACAGGTATGTGTGTGTTCACACAGCATAATGTAGTCTAAAATGTGTAGTTTATATATAATATATATATATATATTATATATATATATATAATATATATATATATATATATATATATATATATATAATATATATATGACCATTATACACATGGAGAGGAAACAAAATTCATATTAAAAAAAATTCACGCAAAATTATATTTTTTATTATTTTTCAAAGTTGGCGAAGTAATATTTCAATTGCATTTTACAGACACATGTGTTCATGTAAGATATTTTTTAGATGTTTAAATAAATTAAAAAAAAAACGAGTACCCTTTTGAAGAGAACTCATCATCAAAGACTCTATTATTTTTTGAAATTTTTTCATTGTGCATATTTTAGGTTATTGGTTTTTTATTCAACCTCTTTGAAAATGTCCAAAATAAATTTAATCATTCTGTTTAAAGGAAATTGGATGAAAAATATTATATGAATTTTAAAGTGTCAAACTCATATGTCCTTGGATAGAGGATTCTTTCACGAATCCAACATGATCAACCTCGCCACTTAAGGAAAAATTATGCCCTAAATCCACTAAGATACAAAATGTTGTTGCAGAAAAATCTATAGAAGGGGTGCTAAAACAGTGATTTTTAGAACCTCACTAGCGCGATCAAGCGCTTGAGTTCAAAATTCAAAGATTTATTTAGGGTTAAAGAAACCCTCGATCGATTCATGAACATGGTTAACCAATGGCTCAATCAAGCCATTTAAAAAGTGATCGTGCACCAACCATGTGCTAAACTCTCGATTGAGCTCCTAAATCGAGTTACAGATAAGCTCAATCGATGTTTTGTTTAAACACTTGATCAAGCTATGTTTAATCCCTTAAGCAACTCAATCGAGTGCTTAAAAATTGCTCGATCCAGCGCTTAAAATTGCTCGATGAAACTTCCTTTTTTTTTCCAAAATGCACCCTCACTTTACAAAAAAAATGTAACTCAACTCCATGCTATAACCCGTTTATATAATAAAAATGTAGTTAAATTGATTATAATGTCTATGCAAAGTTTAATTTTTATGCCTAAAAGAGAGTATTTTAACAGTTGGGCAATGACGTTCATGGACCTTTTCCATAATGATCATGGTCTATGTTTTTTATCCTAAAGATTGAGCATATGTAAACCAGTTTTTTATTAATATAAAACTTTGTTAATTTTTTCTTTAACTAAACTCTAAACATAATGGTCAAATATTTTCTAAAACCAAAAACTTATTTTATTTATTTAACCGCGCAATAAATAAAGTTTATGTTTCTCTTTTTATACTCCTACATAATAGTAATTATAATATATTCAATTTAAAAATCACATTATTTTTTAACCTTTTTCTTATTATTCACCATTTCTGAAATATAAAGATCATAATTTCAAATTCAATGCAAGATATAAGAATCAAATTTATCCATTTTTAAATTCTCAAGGTTAATCCGAAGTAAAAAAATTAAATTCACAAAAAATTAAAATTCACCATTTTTTTCATCACCGTATTAACGCAAATTATAAAAGTTAAAATTCCTGATTTTTTAAAATATTTATCTTTTACCTTTTTGTACTTTATCAATAAACTTTATGTAATCAAATGATTATAAAAATATCCCATAGGAATTAAATACGAATTTTATAGAGTCATTTTAATAAAAATATTTGTTAGATATCTAATTCTTGGAATTGTATTTTGGGTTAGTCTGTAATGGTGATTACTTATTGAAGTCTCAAAAGACCTGGAAATTAAATCAACAGTTTTCTTCTTGTATTTATATGTATACTATGTTCATCATTTTTCGAGATCATCATTAATAATACAAAAAATTTGGTTTCCAATTTTGTTGTCTTACAATGGTATCATAGCGAAAGTTTATCTTCTCTGTCTAATACCATGAACCACTTGTTTTGTGGCCTTCCTAGCCTCTCCTTCTTTCTCAGACTTTGGTTTGGAAACCCTCACAAGACTGAGAATAGATCGGAATTATATGGAAAATTTTGAAGAATCAGAAGAAGCAACAACAGCAGTATCGAATTAACGGTTTGTATTTTATCATTTAAATATCCTTTGATCCATTGTTGAAATTTGAATCATTGAATGTTGTGAGCTATAATTTGTCTCATATGTTTTTAAAGATCAAGAAATTGGGCGTGCGTTTTCAAGAAGGATTTGCAGCTAATGAAAGTATAACTCCTTACTCGGAAGTGTATGTATGTTGAATGCATATGTGCGTTGAATGCTGGTGTTGATGAATTTTGTGAGGCCACACTATATATGTGTGTGTGATGGTTCATTTTATATGCTATGACCCAAAATCGGTATGCATTAGAGATTAACGTTGTACTCTAAGCCTAAGCAGTGAAATTCTTTGTATTGCTCATTGATTCTTTTATGTACTGTGATGGTGTTTCATTTGCATTGAACCTACATTAAATTACCGATTGGAATTTGGCATTGTTGAAGTATTTTATATTAAATATATTTATAATTGCATGTTCTTTATTTCCACGCAATCTTGGTTGTCCAAGAAAAAGTGAAATCAAGGGACCAAAGAGCGTGGCTCGGAGTCTAATAGCAATGTTGGGTACAGTTAAGAGCATAAACACCAAACTCAGGGCCATGTTTGTCACACTCCCAATTCTTTTTTCGTTAAATTAGCCGGGTGCGACACGGCCTAAGTAGTTAAAATTTTCCATTGTTAGCTTACTTTACAAACTATGCCTTCAACATTCATTATAAACATGAACAAAATCATAATGTACGGAAACCATTATTAAGAACATGATAAAACATCAGCTTGAACACAATCATATGCAAGAGAACTTCTTTTATTATATATATGAAGATTTTGTACAATGGTCGGGAGCTAGGCTCCACTGACGTTTATACCTGGGTTGGGCGCCCACCCATGCAAGAGCGCACGATGGTCTTGCCTCAACACCAACCAAAATACAATACAATATAGCACAACCAAGTTTCTTGTCGAACAGGCGGGCGCACCCATGCACAACCCGTGCCCACACAATCAAAACCCGTTTTACACCCTTCGGCGGGCGAGCGCCTTCGCACGCCCACCACCCGCACCTCCAACCGTCATGCCAAGTATCAAGACTCGTGCCCAGAAACCGGGCGCATCTCTTGTGCCTTTGCTGCGGCTAACTCCCACTTCGCACTTTCCTTGTTGAATACCAAAGAGCGATGATTGATTGATGGTTGAACGCTCCAAATTCACCGCATGTTTATACCCTTTGTTGTGTGGAGGTCGCGCCCATGGCCGACCCCTCCACACACTCCCAACCAACGCATCCTTAACGTTTGCAATGCCACCATATGGTCGGCTTGCCCATCGTTCACCACACTCCATGGTCGGCTCGTTTGGCAAGTCATCCAGCTCGCCCTATAAACCCACGAACGCCCATTCACCCGCATACATGCCATGCCTTCGTCGCTCGTGGTTCTTTCTCATGCCTTAGTCGATTTTCGTGGAGGAAGGAGCGCGCACCCGGTCGCACATGAACCGCAAGGCATTACATCCTCCCCCACTTGAAATCACTGTCGCCCTCGACAATCCTGATTGCCTAAGTATCTTTTGTTCATACTTCGCAATCTTCTTCTTCCATCTCCAAAGTGAGTCCTCTGATTCCCAGCTCTCTTCTTCCGGTGCATTCTTCCATCTGACAAGATACTCCCATTTCATGTGGCAACCAATCCCTGTAGTTTTGAAGCTCAAAATCTTCTCCAACTCCAATCCTGGCTTGTCCACAATCCCAGCTGGTCCTCTCGGCGGTTCAACTCTCTCTAGATGATCAACATCAAGTCTGCATTTCTTCAACTGACTTATGTGAAAAACTAGATGCTTCATGTGCATATGGTGTGGAAGCTCCAGCTCATAAGCAACTTCCCCCACTCTCTTCTTCACCTGGAATGGTCCCTCATACTTCCGTGTCAGTTTGCTTGCAATCCCCTTGGCTGGCTGAAACTACTCCCCGATAATCCTAAGAAACACCATATCTCCCACACTGAAGTGCGCATCCCGTCTTCCTGGATCAGTATATTTCTTCATTCTCCTTGCAGCGTTGTGCAAGTGCAACCGTGCCAACTCCAAGGTCTCCTCCCAAGCCTTCATGAACTTCTTCACATGAGGACTCCTCAAAAAACCTCCTGTCACTACGGTATGTGGTGCAACCGGCATTTGTCCATTCATCAACTCAAATGGACTATACCCGTCACAGAACTCTTTTGAATATTTTAGCCGAACTGAGCAATATCCAAGAGTTCAGGCCAATTCTTCTGATCAACCGTCACATAATGTCTCAAGTAATCCTCCAGCAATGCGTTGATCCTCTCGGTCTGCCCATATGTCTGCGAATGGTAACTCGAACTCATCAACAACTCTGTCCCGAATAACTTGAACAATGTGGTCCAAAATCTGCTTGTAAAACGCAGATCTCTATCTGACACAATGCTCAATGGCATTCCCCAATACTTCACTATGTTCTTAAAGAACAACTCCACAGTCCGCTCAGCTCCAGAAGGCATCTTTGTAGGAACAAAGACAGCATACTTGGAAAAAAGATCAACCATGACCATAATTCCATTATACCCCTGAAGTTGTGGTAACTGAGTGATGAAGTCCATCGAGACACTCATCCATGGCCTCTCAGGAATCGATAAAGGCTACAACTGTCCCCCTTGTCTCTGAGTATCTGATTTGTCCTGCTGACAAATGATGCATGCATGTACATACTCCTCCACATCCTCTCGCATCTTCTCCCAAAAGAATCCTCTCTCCAACAATGCCAAAGAACGATGTTGCCCTGGGTGGCCAGCCCACGGAGAATCGTGGCACTCCTTCAAAAGGTGCCTCCTGAGTCCAGATGACTTTGGAACATAGAGTCGGTTTCCAAAGAACAAGAACCCATCTCGTAGAAACAACTTCATGTCTTCCCCTCCTTTATCTGCTTCACTATATTCTGCACCAAATTATCAGTTTCAACACTTTCCTTGATCTTATTCTGCATCTCTTCTGACATCTGAATTCGACTCCTACTCCTTGCTGCCCAGTCTTTACCCTCCAATGTTGTAAGTTGTCCCTTCCTGCTAAGGGCATCTGCTACCGCATTGCATCTGCCAGGTCTATACTCAATAGTCATGTTGAATTCTGCCAAGAAGTCCTGCCAATGAGCTTGCTTCGCAAAAATCTTCGGTTGTGATGCAAAATAACTTGCTGCAACGTTGTCAGTCTTGACAACAAACAGCTTCCCAATAAAGTAATGCCTCCATACATGAAGACAGTGAATGATTGCATTCATCTCCTTCTCATGAACCAGATACCTTCGTTCTCTATCCTGCAACTTCCGACTCTCATACGCCACTGGATGCCCATCCTGCATAAGAACCCCTCCTATGGCAAAATCTGAAGCATCAGTGTGTACCTCAAACGGTCTCTCGAAGTCAAGTAACTTTAGTATTGGTGTTGTAACCATCCTCTTCTTCAAGTCATCAAATGCCTTTTGACATTTATCCGTCCAATGCCACCTCTTGTCTTTCTTCAATAGGTTTGTCAGTGTCGATGTCACCTTGGAGTACCCCTCTACAAACTTCCGTTGGTAGTTGGTCATGCCCAAGAATACCCTCATCTCATGGAAATTCTTTGGTTCAACCCAGTCCTCGATCGCCTTCACTCTGTTCGGCTCCACCCATATGTACCCTTGAACAACAATATGCCCAAGGAACGGAATCTCGGTCTGAGCGAACACACACTTAGACTTCTTCAAGAATAATTGATTTGCCCTCAGTGCCTCAAACACCATCGCCAAGTGCTTCTTATGATCCTCCATGTTGTCACTGTACACCACTATATCGTCCAAGTACATTACTACGAACGAATCCAAGTATGGTCGTAGGACATCATTCATCAAAGTGCAAAATGTAGTAGGAGCATTGCACAACCTGAACGGCATAACAAGGAATTCAAAGCAACCATACCTTGTTACTATCGCAGTCTTCTTCTCATCTCCTTCGGCTATTCGCACCTGATAATATCCATGCCTCAAGTCTAGCTTAGAAAACACTCGGGTTTTCGCAAGCTTGTCAAAGCAATCAGAAGCCAATGGCAAATGATACCTGTTCCTTACCATCTTCTTGTTTATTTCACGGTAATCACAGCACATCCATAGCTCATTCAAATCCTTCTTCCGCTGGAACAATACCGGAGCTCCATAAGGGTACCTTGAAGGTCTAATGAAACCTGCATCAGCTAAATCCTTTAGCTGTCGTTTCAATTCTTCCAACTCAGGTCCTGACAAACGATAAGGTGCTTTAGCCGGGGGTTGCTTCCTTGGTTCAAGCTCAATGATATGGTCCACTGCACGCCTTGGTGGAAGTTTCTTCGGCAGCTCATCAGGCATCAAATCCACATATTTGGTCAGCACCTCAGAAATCTCGGCTGGAACAGGCGTCCCCACTCCATCACCTTTGACTCCCTTGAACATCACCACATATGTCTCGATATCTGACTCCATAGCCTTCTCCAAAGTCCGTGCAAAAACATGCTACACCTTGACTTCCCTCCTTTGCCTATGAGTGGGCAAAGTCCAAGTTTGTGTCCGTCCAACCAGCACAACCTCATCACAGAAGGGGACAACAATAGCTTTGTTGCCCTTCAAGAAATCCTGTCTGAGTATCACATCGAAGTCGTTCATCTCCATCACTGTGAAGTCCAACTGACCCTTCTAGTCTTTTATCTGCACAGGCATTTCGTGTGCCAAACCCGCCACCTTAGCTCTAGAGTTCACTGCCTTGACTTCCATATTCGATGGGAAGATCATCAGTACAACCTCTTTTGCCAACCGTGTCGTCATGAAGTTATGAGTGGCCCCCATGTCCACCAGAGCTTGAATGGTCTTGCCATGAACCATCAATTCCACGAAACCCAGACTGTTCATCCATGATTTCTCCATAACTTTTCCCTGCATACATGTCTGTCCTCTACGTTCATCATCAAGCAACGACTTCACCACCTGTGAACCTGCTCTGATACCACCTGTCACGCCCCCAATTCTTTTTTCATTAAATTTGCCGGGTGCGGCACCGTCTAAGTAGTTAACATTTTCCATTGTTAGCTTACTTTACGGACTACGCCTTCAACATTCATTATAAACATGAATAACATCATAATGTGCGGAAACCATTATTAAGAACATGATAAAACAGCAGCTTGAACACAATCATATGCAAGAGAACTTCTTTTATTATATATATGAAGATTTTGTACAATGGTCGGGAGCTAGGCTCCACCAGCGTTTATACACGGGTTGGGCGCCCACCCGTGCAAGAGAGCACGGTGGTCCTGCCTCAACACCAACCAAAATACAATACAATATAGCACAACCAAGTTTCTTGTCGAACGGGCGGGCGCACCCATGCGCGACTCGCACCCACACAATCAAAACCCGGTTTACACCCTTCAATGGGCAGGCGCCTTCGTACGCCCACCACCTGCACCTCCAACCGTCGTGCCAAGTATCAAGATTTGTGCCCGGAAACCAGGCGCATCTCTTGCGCCTTTGCTACAGCTAGCTCCCACTTCGCACTTTCCTTGTTGAAGACCAAAGAGCGATGATCGATTGATGGTTGAACGCTCCAACTCCACCGCATGTTTATACCCTTTGTTGTGTGGAGGTCGCACACATGGCCGACCCCTCCACACACTCCCAACTAATGCGTCCTCAACGTTTGCAATGCCACCATATGGTCGGCTTGCCCATCATTCGCCACGCTCCATGGTCGACTCGTTTGGCAAGTCATCCAGCTCGCCTTATAAACCCACAAGCGCCCATTCACCCGCATACATGCCATGCCTTGGTCGCTCGTGGTTCCTTTTCATGCCTTAGTCAATTTTCGTGGAGGAAGGAGCGCGCGCCCGGTCGCACATGAACCACAGGGCGTATAGTGTTGGTGAAGGAGTTATATCTTCAATGGATTTAAAATATTTAAGCGATACAATATTGCCTGGTTTTGAGGAGACACTTTTTTATGCGAGAAAAAAAGAAGAGCCATTTTTGTTTGAGCGTAGAGTATCTCTCTTGTCTAATAAACGAGGATCAGTTACAGATAAATGAGGATTGTAGTATATGTTGAAAGATCATCCAGTTGATTGGAAAGGATAGTAGAATTGATGCAAAAATCTTGATTTAACTATCTACAATAGCTTTGATGAAGTCCAGACCTTCTTCACTATGTGACCAACCGTCAAGTGCCTCAGAGTTTGGCCCTTCTACACCATTTGTGGCTTATAAGGTAAATAAAAGAGATTGCACTGTCGTGAAGAGGGTTTGAATTAGATTGCACTATCGTGAAGAAAATTCAAGCTTGCATAACTGCTTGCTATGTTGGGGAGTTCAGAGTGTGTGAAGGTGAGACTATGAAAGTACAAGCCTGTTGTAGCGGCTACAATCACCCTCAAAAATTTTGTCTTAGCTTTGTTTTGGAGCCTCCCTACCAACCATCCTTAGCAGCATGTCTTACACTGTCAAGTACATAGGCTTCATTTCATTTTCAGTAGCTTTCCATATTGTGCATGTTATTTTGATTCACTCCCTTCACAGGATGTCATTTTGGACTTAAGCTAATTGCTGGCTGAGCTGCTATCCCAGAAAATTGCACAATTCTGGAGGGGAACAAGCCTTTCCTCCAGAAATTATGCAAAACTCCTACGGAGCCTGCTAGGCTCCAAAATTATGCAGAACAGTCAGACAAACTTCTTTGAGAAAATTGCACAATCTGGCCCAACTCAACGCAGAAACTGCACAAATCCCTCTCCCAGTCTTGCAGGCTATTGCTTGTGCCTTAAGGTTGACCGGTTCCGCCCAAGACCCAGCAAACTTGATTTGCATGCATGCGTTGTTTTCCCTGAAATAGAAGAAAGGAACATGTAAAAAGAATCCCTAGATTTTAGGGATCTATTTTTAGAAGCTGGAAGTTACATGCAAAACACGTTTTAGAAACTTCCCTCCAAGTTTCACTTTTTCCTAAATTTGTGGCATGCGCGTCATAATCCTCAAACTTATTTATTCGATGCTTCAGAGCTCATTCTTCACATCGATCTTGGAGATCTAACACCCCATGGCACATCTAACTCAACGATTTCCGAGTAAGTCCTCTTTACTTGTCTTTTGCAACATTTATGTCACTTTTTGTGTTTTGGCTTCTGTAAGTGTTGTCTTATTGATTTTTGTGAACGCTTGTTGTCGTTTGCATGAATGTTAACATGTACAAGCACCATTTTAGTTTTCATTTGCATCTCGCTATTGTTGCATGCATGACATTTTTTTTGCGATAACGATCGCTGATTCGGTGACCCATTTCACACACATGCATGTTTTCCCATTTTTCTGAATCTTGCATCCACTATTTTCATGCATGATCATTCACTCTTGCTTACACTCAAGTTCACCATGCATTCAGATCTTCATATGTTTTCAGTTGCCCATCAATGGGTCTGGGCAATCTTAGCCCAGGCCTTACCTTGCCTAGATAACATTGCGCATTTCTGAGAGGGAAGGCTTTACCTTCTTCCCAAAAAATGCACAAATTTGGCCAGACACTATCCTCCAGGATATTTTTGCGCAATTCTAAGAGGTAGTGCTATGTTGGCCCAGAAAATTGCATAATGCAATCCGTGGGCCTACATGCCTTGCTGACTGAAATTGTGCATTGTGTAATCTCAGCCCCCAACAGGTCAGCCTGGATTGCGCATTGTGAAATTCTAGTTGTCAAATAGCCTCCCGATACTCCGAACTTCCTTTCGCGCAGTTCAGGCAGTCAGTCTCCCAGCCTCCCAGTGAAAATTGCCCAATCCTTGTCATCAATCTCTCGGGTATGGTGCATGTCAGTGCTCAAATTTGATTTGTTTTCAACTAATAGAATGATTTCCATGCATGTCACCGTGCCTCTAGGTATAGCAAGTGTTTGTCTGTCTCTTGGTAATTGAAGTTCAATGGCCTCCAAGAGAGCAAGGTCAAAGGACACCGACGAAAACGCAACTAGAGAATCAGTTGAGCGAGTGTCTATGAGTTTGCCGATTTATGAAGACACCAAGCTGATTGTAGACAAAGAAATCAAGATGAAATGGCAGGACATCAATGATGCATTCACCGGCACATTTGAGGAATATCTTGAAGACCATAGAGTCTATGTGAATATCCATAAGTCTGGCTTGTACCGGATTGCATGTAGGTATCCCGCATTTCCATGCACGTACATGATACATTGGATCATCTCGCACATTGATCCTGAGATGATGGTGTTAATAAGTGTTAGCGGGACAGAGCTTGCTACATTCAAGGCATAGGACTATCAGCAGATGTAACACTTTCTGAAGCCAATGATCATAATGGAGACACCCTTCGACATACCCAGCAGCAGTGCAAACTCTAGGGATATTTTGAAGAGCTAGGTGAAGGAGCCAGCGAAGTTCAGGATGACACGCAACCATATTTACAGGACAAAGATACTAGAGAAAGCATATCAGTACTTCGTCATCTTTGCATCCCACTTATACAGCCAAGAGTGCATGGAGACCTTCCCGCAAAGTTGGGTGATCGCGTTGGACCAACTGACCAATGAAGGCAAACCATGTAACTGGTCTAACATGTTGGCTCACTGGCTGAAGGAACAAGTAACAGGAGCTCAGCAGCTGCCCAAAGGTCAGCAAGAAGAAATATACATGTGTACATACATTCTAGATGCAATCTGCACCTGTTAGAAGTTCTCACGCTTGAAGTGAGCATGGACATCAACAGAAACCTTTCTACATACTTATTGCAAACTGTTTTCTGAATGCAGCTTTCGTGGAGTCATCACACAGTTGTTCGACCATTTTTTCACCCAGTGTACAAGATTATATTTGAGCAGGATCCACCTTGCATGTCGAAAGAAGAAATGGAGGCACTGATTGATAACGCGGATTGGTATGCCTCACCTTTTGGCACCTTCATATAGATGTATAGCATGGAGAATCCTCTGCATGTTTTACCGAAGTTTTCCATGGACAAGCTCATCATGCAAGAAGTGTCAGACCACATCTTAGCATGACTATCAGCTAGACTACATCGGAAGAAGAAGGCACCTTGGCCCACTCTTCTGTTGTGGATCAGGTTGTACAAGAACGGAATCTCAAGCATGTTGATGCCACGACAGAAGAGTTCAAAAGATTTACTTTCGACACCAGAAGCTTCAATCTGTATGACCCACATTGCTTTGTAAAGGATCATTGTGCAAGAGTGCAATTCCCTTGGATCCACAGGGCGTTTCATTGAACTGAGGAAGACCCATGGAGATATTGTCCCAACTTCTCTAGGCCCAATGAACCAATCGACATCATTGTGGAATGGTTAGCGAAGCAACATCTAGGAGAGCACTATCAACAGCAATAGCAGAGGGTAATATACCTGCTCATGACAAAGGCAAAAGAAAGATTGTTGACAATGAAGAGACAGAATAGAGCTGCAAGTTCAAAGAAGACCCACTTGTGGAGAAATCATCTTCGGAGATAGAGGTGAAGAGGAAACAACACGACAAGAGGAATGCGCAAAGGCAAATAGATAAATAGAGGATGGAGGAAACAGTGAAGGATTTGCAAGAGTTAAAGCAGCAACTCCAGGAAGAACAAGAACTGAACAAAAAGGAGAATGAAGTGCAACAGGGACAGACACAGCAAGAGGCGCAGCGTGCACAGGTTGATGAAACTGCGCCCATACAAGTTGCAGACTCATCTGAGAAGCTAACACAAAGTAGACTGGGTGAGTAGTCACAGGAGCAGGAATTCACTCAAGAGATTGAACAAGTACTTGAGCAAATGGATACGGATATGGAGCAACCAGAGTTAGAACAAGGCATTGACCTTATGCCTTACCACCAAGAGTTCAACTCACCGACTTCGCTGGATCTGGAAGCAGAGCAAGTCCTAAGCAACAAAGGAGATACTGAGATCCTTGGAGACAATCCGGAAGAAGTGATGCACAACATATCATTCTACGAGTCATAGCATAGAGTTGTGCAATCGCGCAGAGTGTCTACTCCAAATTTCCACACATCTCCTGCGTAGTTTGAAGAACGAGTGATTGTATCTAATGTGTGCAAGCATCCAGCAGAATTGGTCAATGATACCAAAGAATATTTCAAATCCACTAGCTTGAGTGTTCACTTCTTGATAGCAAATAACGAGCAAATGGTTAAGGAATTATAGATGGCCAAGCAAGGAGGAGAATAGGTTACAGCATCTACAAGAGTAGAGTTGAAGAAGGTGATACTAGATGAAGTATTGTCCCTTGAGACAGTTATGCGGATGTTCTATTCCAGATTTGGTACCGTGCATAAGGCAGTCGTCCATCTCAATGGTTGGCAGCAGCATTGTGCTAGGAGAGCACATATCTTGTCAAACCTGCATATTGTTTTCGACCGCATGCAAACATGGATAATGAGATACAAGGGATCCCCATTACACTTGCCCAAGATGATGAAGCCCATGGCGGTTGAGTTGAAGGAACACATCCGAATCAGATTCGGAACTATGAGGAACTCCCGCAGATCATCACTAGTTTTCAGACTTCCCATGCACAGTGTTCAAAATAATGGATATTGTTTTGTATGTGCATGTGATCCCATCTATTGGGACAATCACCGAGGAAAAGACAAAGAATCAAGTCTGAATGGAGTTGGACATGTACTTTGACGAGTTGATGTGCATAGCCACCAGCACAAACTTCGCGATCAGTGCAGACACCATGCATCAGTATGTCGTTGGTCCGGCTACACTCAAGACAACGATGTGCATGTTATCATACGAGTTGGACAGAGGAGCCAAATCAATGTACCCAGGCGAAACAGAGGCAAGAGTTCGTGTCCATAAAGATGTCACCACAGAGTACACGAACACCATCACGGACTACCAAGCTTGGCATCAGTTTGTCACCGTCGACCTTCATGAGGATGTCGAAAAGTTGGTCTTCCCATAGTTGTTTGATTCTTAGTGATGTCTTGCACGGCTTTCTCAAGCCTATTTTTTTCCCACATGGCTACATCTGCATATTGTATGTAACATCTTGTAAACTGGAATTCCAAGTGTCGATAGTTGAATGTAACAATCATAGAGTAGTTGAAGAGTCATGAGGGTAGGTGAATAGTCACAAAGGGGAATGTCAAAGGTCACCCCACACTTTTCTATTTATAGTACCTCATAACTCATTGTATAGGCTTTTGGTCAACCAAGCTTCTGATAGGAGTATCTTAGAGAAAGCTTGGAGAGTATTGTAACTAACCTTGGCTTCTCATCAGTGCAAAGCTACTGCATCTATTTGGAAGAGCATGCGACAGTGGCTGTAACATTCCATTATAGGGACTAGTGGTTGGTCATGGTTGTATTATATGATCGGAACTTTCACTTCTTAATATAACAGACTCAACACGTTTCATGCATGTGTTGTTATTGTATTTCAGTTAACTTGGTTACTCTAATGATATATGTATATGCTTTCTTACACATGTATGTATGAATCCTACTAAAATGTGTTGTTGGTTTAACCATCGCTTTGGATTGTTGGTTCACCTTCCTTCCAAATTGGGATGCATCTTTGCTCATGTGTTCCCTTCCAAGTTGCTTGTTTACACAGATTTCCAAAGGTTAGAATATTCCGACACATAGGAAATAGTTAAGTTCAACTTGGTCTAGTATAGAGTTAGGTATAGAGTTAGGTAAAGTGTGTTTCTTTACCGTTGTACATTTTGTAACTTACAATCCGACGGTCACGATATGTAGTGATCCGACGGTTCATTCTCTCCTCGGTATTACCGACACTTGATCCGTGGCTTGACACCCGATTGGTCCATGAATTCTATTTTAAGCGCATGGAGGGTCATTTGTAGGTTAACCGTGCATGAGAGAAGCTTATGTAAATTTTCATTCTTTTATTAATAAATTGC
>APFE031646046.1:136374-150794 GCA_000404065.3 Pinus taeda | reverse complement strand
TTTGGGGTTTTCCCAGATAAACATGTGTGTTTATGTGTTTATGGTTGTTGCTGGTTATTTTTATATTTGTTTCTCTCAATAATTCTCCGTAATTAATTTATGTTCTTGGGTAAATTTCTTAACACCAAATATCCTCTACGAGCTTACATTTTTTTATAGCTGGGAGTAGAAAAATGAATCATAAATTCTCTCACAACAAATATAGGATGCAATAACTCCTCCTCAAGAATAAATGGAGCTAATTTAGAAACAAATCCTATTGTTGTCACATAACAAATCCTATTGTTGCCAAATTTAATGAACAAAAAATCTCAATAGGAACCCTGGACCACTCTTCTGTTGTGGATTAGGATGTATGAGATACAGAATCTCAACCATGTTGATGCCAAGACAGAAGAGTTCAAAAGATTTACTTTCGGCACCATAATCTTCAATCCATACGACCCGCATTGCTTTGTAAAGGATCACTATGCAAGAGTGAAATTCCCTTGGATCCACAGGGCGTTTCATTGGGCTGAGGAAGACCCATGGAGATATTGTCACATCTTCAATAGGCCCAATGAACCATTCGGCATCGCTATGCAATGGTTAGCGAAGCAGCATCTAGGAGATCAAAAGCAGGAGCAGCAGAAGAGGGTAATATACTTGCATGTGACAAATTAAAGAGAAATATTTTTTACAACGCAGAGGCAGAACAAAGTTCAAATCAAACCCACTTTAGGAGAAATAAGCTTTGGATATAGAGGCGAAGAGGCGACAACGTGACAAGAGGAACGTGCAAAGGCGGAGAGATAAACAGAGGATGGAGGAAATAGTGAAGGAGTTGCAAGAGTTGAAGCAGCAACTTTAGGAAAAACAAGAGTTGCACAGAAAGGAGAAGGAAATGTAGCAGGGACAGCCAAAGCAGGAGGCACAGCATGCACAGGTTGATGAAACTGCGCCCATATTGGTTGTACACTCATCCGAGCAGCTGGCACAAAGTAGACAGGGTGAGAAGTCACAGGAGAAAGACTTCGCTCAAGAGATTGAACAAGTACTTGAGCATATGGATATGTAGATAGAGCATCCAGAGTTAGAACAAGACATCGACCTCATGCCTTACCACCAAGAGGTCAACCCACCAGTTTCAACAGATTTAGAAGCAAATCAAATCCTGAGCAACCAAGGAGATACTGAGATCCTTAGAGACAATCTAAAAGAAGTGATGCACAACATATCATTCGACGAGTCACGACATAGAGTTTTGCAATCCCATCAAGTGTCTACTCTGGATTTCCACACATCTCCTGCACAATTTGAGGAACGAGTGAACGTATCTGATGTGCACAAGTATCAAGCATCATTGGTCGATGCTACCAAAGCATATGCCAAAGCCACTAGCTTGAATGTTCGCTTCTTGGTAGCAGAGAATGAGAAAATGGCTAAGGAATTACAAACAACCAAGCAAGGAGGAGAATAGGTTATAACATCCACAAGAGCAGAGTTGAAGAAGGTGATACTGGATGAAGTATCGTCCCTTGAGACAGTTATGCGGATATTGTATTCCAGATTTGGTACAATGCATAAGGCAGTTCTCCATCTCAACGGTTGGTAGCAGCGCTGTGCTAGGAGAGCATGTATCTTGTCAAACCTGCATACTTTTTTCGACCACATGAAAACATGGACAATGAGATACAAGGGAGCTTCGTTACACTTGCCCAAGAGGATGAAGCCCATCATAGTTGAGTTGAAGGCATGCATTCGGAGTCAGATCTGGAACTATGAGGAACTCTCGCAACTCATCACTAGTTTGCAGGCTTCCCATGCAAGGTTGTTCAAAAGCATGGATGTTGTTGTGCGCGCACATGTGATCCCATCTATTGGGATACTCACCAAGGCAAAGACAAAGAATCAAGACCAACTGGAGCTGGACACGTACTTTGACGAGTTGATGCACATAACCACTAGCACAGACTTAGCGATCAACATAGACACTATGCATCAGTATGTCACTAGTCCATCCGTCCTCAAGACAACTATGCACATGTTATCAGATGAGTTGGAGAGAGAAGCCAAATCAATGTACCCGGATGCAATAGAGGCAAGATTTTGTTTCCAGAAAGATGCCTCCACACAGTACACGGACACCATCGCGGACTACCAATCTTGGCATCAGTTTGCCACCGTCGACCATCGTGCGGATGTCAAAGAGTTGGTTTTCCCACAGTTGTCTAAGTCTTAGTGATTTCATGGATGGCTTTCTCAAGCCTATTTTTTCTCACATGGGTACATGTGTAGATTGTCTGTAACATCTTGTAAAGTGGAAGTCCAAGTGTCGATAGTTGAATGTAACAATCATAGATTAGTTGAAGAGTCATGAGGGTAGGTGAATAGTCACAAAGGGGAATGTCAATGGTCACCCCGCCCTTTGTTATTTATAATACCTCATAACTCGTTATATAGTATTTTGGTCATCCAAGCTTCTGATAGGAGTATCTTAGAGAAATCTTGGAGAGTATTGTAATGAGCCTTGGCTTCTCCATAATGCAAAGCTAGTACATCTTTTTGGAGGAGTAGGTGACAGTGACCGTAACATTCTGTTATCGAGACTAGTGGTTGGTCATGGTTGTACTATATGATTGGAACTTTTAATTCTTAATATAATAGAGCCAGCACATTTCATGCATGAGTTGTTATTGTATTTTAGTTAACTTGGTTACTCTAATGATATATGTATTTGTTTTCTTACGCATGTATGTATAGATTCTTTTTGTATAGGTATGCATGAATCCTACTAAAATGTGTTTTTGGTTTAACCATCACTTTGGATTGTTGGTTCACCTTTCTTCCATCTTGTGATGCATCTTTGCTCGTGTGTTCCCTTCCAAGTTGTTTGTTTACACAGGTTTCCAAGGGGCGCACTCAATCCACCTTCTATATGTTAGAACCATTCATGCACCTTACTTGGCTTGTTGCGCATGTCACACCCTTGCTACCAACAGGGACATCTTATTTGCCTCTGGGCGCAACCGCGATTAAGGCAATATCAAACGACCCACTGCTGGGACTCCTACACCAAACGGTCTGAGGTCTAGTTGGGATTTTTTACAGGGGAGATCCCCTAACATTTTGGCGGGTCCAACACAATCAAAAAATCCCAATGTTGAAGAACATATGTTTCTTCTCGGAGTAAATGAAGGTATGGGACCACATCATTTCTCATAATCATAAGTGCTATTTGTATGTGTATATGGTCGTCTTGTATATTTTTTTTTGAGTTGAGTCTGATTTTGTTCAAAGCCCGTTTGTGAAGTAACAATTTCGAAAGCCAATAAAGTATGATTTGGAAAAGAAAGGAAATTTTAACAAGACAACAAGTTACAATATTAACAAAGATTTGAAATACATTGATTTTCATGGATTAAAATTCAATTGAGGAACAATTGTAAACGAAGCAAGAGTAAAAATGTAGTAAGGGCATGTGCGATATTTGATGGGGGTGTTCATTATGATGGTAGAAATTCCAACACATCCCGTTGGTTGTTCTACGGTATGATACATTTTATTTAGTTTCGCTGCAAACGTGACTCTACGGTGTTTGTATTAACAGAGTTTTGATTTGCTAAGAAGGGTTGAATTTTTAGGTCACTATTTGTTACCTGAAGAATTTTTGTTTTCATATTACTTTATAAAACGAGTACATTTTTTGTTCAACCTGACACCCGAGATTGACTAAAATGGCTCAAATTAAAAATGTATTATAAATCTTAAACAATATCATTAGTTCCACTATTGATGAAACTGTAAATATCAACAAAGTAAGTCTTGTTTATATTAGAGTTCGTTTACATGATACATTGGAGACAGTTTAATTTCTCCAGGTTGAGTCTCAAGTATAGCGAGACAATCCTAATTACAAACAGCAGTCAAAGAGTAATGAAGCCACTTCAAGAGAAAATTTGGATGTAGTAGAAAGTCATATTCAGGCAAGGGTCTACAAGAGTCATTTGCATATAGATGTAAAGTCTTTCGTTCCCAAAACCTTTATGAGACCGTGGGAAGAAATTGTACACAAAAAACAAAACTGGTTTGCGATATAACAAGGATGTCTTGGATGTATCTTTTCATATTTTTTATTTTTCTAAACCTATACAATTTCGTAGTGTGGATTTATGGATGGTGTTTTTCTAGAACAAATTGATTGATGCCAAACATTGTGACAGAGTTGGACATGTGAAAGATCAATTTTTTGATATTCACCAGTGTTAGCATTGTGGAAAGTGCAATCACCATTTAAACTGATGTTCCAGAAAAAGACTACTGCAAGAGAGAAATTAAATTTTGGATGGACTGCTTCTTGGGATTGATCCAAAACAATGAAGAAGTTTTACAGGTCATATCACAAGATATGTTCGAGAGTATTGACTAGCCTTGTAGTGATGAAAAGTAATTCATCTTCTCACCTTGTATCAGACAAGGGGGGAATTGATGGAATTCATCATTTACTATAGGTTCAAAGATTTGTCAAGCGAACCTGAGACATAAATCAGAATTTCGTTGCTACAGTGTAGAGTCCAAGTTCAGAATCAAAGTTGTAGACATATTTGTTTTGGTTTATGCTCTATGAGAATGAGCATTATTGCATGCTTTTGGCATGCTAATATTTGTGATGGAGCACTTCCACTGGCAAATGATGTCAAACTAGGAATTATTCCAAAGTTGGCTTGTTTGAGGAACTACTATGATAGTTCTAGAGTTGATGGTCATCATTAAACCATCACTAATTGAGATCTTAAGTTCTCCCATATTTTGTTATTGTTTGTGGTTTTATCTTAAAAATCATCATCCCTTGTTTGTGTTCATCCTTAAAAACTATTTTTGAGAGACATTAAGCTCTTGGCTGAGATGCATTTTTGCATTTTTAGCTCTCATTCTTGGACTTTGATACATCCCTTCGAATTAAGAGAGATGTTATACATCTAATCCTTGGGATTATATTTTGGGTTATTCTGTGATGATAATTAGTTATTGAAGTCCAAAAAAACTCAAAAACTGAATCAACAATTTTCTTATTGTATTTATATGTACACTATATACATCATTCTTCGAAATCATCATTATAATACAATTAATATGATTTCCAATTTTATTGTCTTACAATATCTTATATAAATTAAATACAATATTAAATCAAAATTTATATTTTATCCTCAAGTTCCAAAATCTCCTTATACAATATATATGGCTGAACATTCAATATTTCCAATTTTTAAAACCTTTAAAGTATTTAACTGGGTCAATAAATTTTATTTGATCACCTTACTAAAATATCATATATAAATTACATATAATTTTGAGTCAAAATTTATATTTGTCCTAAACTTTTAAAATATTTAACTTAACTTTTTCAATAATTTTATTGGGCCACTTTACTTAAATATCTTATATGAATTAAATATAACATTGAAACAAAATTTATATCTTTATCTCAAACCTTTAAAATATTTAGCTTGGTCAACAAACCTTATATAATTTGTTATATAAATTGAATATAGCATTGAATCACATTGTTGTATATTAAATAAGCATTGGTTCAAAGTTTATATCTTTAAAGTATTTAGTTTTGTCAACAAACTTTATATGATCACTTTAATCAATTGTCTTATATGAACTAAATATAGTATTGAATCAAACTTTATGTCTTTATTTATTTCACTGTAATCATTATGCAAAAAGAAAACTGTTAGTAATTTCTTATCATAGAATCTTAAATAATAAATTTTCATAAAAATTGAATTAATTTTATAATTAAAATAAATAAAAATATAATAAAAATTAATTGATATTTTTTATTTTCATCATTTTAATAATCTAAATTTTTTAATTTATTAACATGTAAAAGGTTTAGTTTTGTTAAACAAGTTTTTTAAGAATATTAATCATTATTAAAATAATGGTTAGTATTCCTCAGCTATTATCATTACTTCATTATGAACACTCTAACTGTAAGCATTTATGATGTTTTAGTTATGTATTGTTTAGTAGTTATCTTCTGTGGGAAATTTTGTCCTTGCTTTATGTACATTTTCATGGATTCTTTACATCATGTCTCAATACAACATCTTTCTCCCTAATGAGTTTATCTTTGCATTCTATCTCTTTTGAATTTCAAAGCTACGATTTTCATTTCCCCCGCCCAAGTTTCTTGCTTTGTCCAGTGGAGTTGACAACAGTCTTGATGCAACTTCATGTTGATATCTCTGGCGACCTCGATAATTCTTCCACTCCCCTGCCGATTTTCTCCTCCTCCATTTTTGTTGAAGTTTCCCTCTGGTTTCTCTCTCTCTCTTGTCTCTATGTTCTAAGCTCAAAACACCCTCATAGCCCCTCCCTGTCCTAAGCCTTCCCCTTTTCACGCTGCTCTCCCACTCTACTATACTCTATTCTGACATTGCTCCTCCAGCTCTTGAATCCATGTCACTATAGTCTCCATCTCTCACAGGATCATCGCTCCTCTTGGTCAAAGCTCTAACAGCAGGGCCCCTCCCCCTCATACTCATGCTCAAGAAAGCGTGGAAGTCGTTGCCAAAAGATACAAAGACCTAGCTCCCCATTCAGTTCACAAAGAGATAGAAGATTCCAAGCGGGAAGCTCAAATTGAGAGAATGCTTCTCTTGGATATTCATGTGGGGGGAGATGTTAGCCAATGGGTTCTTGATACAGAAAACATCCGCACCAAGCACACTCAATATATGTAAACTGTGGATTTGTATTAGCAGATGAAGACCATTATGTGCAAGGTTCTCGTAGAAAGAAACAACATTCATGAAGAAAACTTCATTTGCATCGATACATTAAACAACAAGTCAACAAGATGGACCATAAGCTCAACCAATTTGCCAAAAAATTGGCTAATTTGGACCTTCAAAATAATAAACAAGACTTGACCCCAACTCCTATCAAGTGGACACTCTCCAGAGTCAAAAATGGAAACGTATCTTTAATTTTTTGTTCTTATGCACTAAGGACAACTTTCCTAATTGTGGAAATAGTTTTTATAATTCTCCTCTCATTACAATTACTCTAGTTGATTAATTCAACTATATTATATTTTACTCTTTAAAACATGTTTTCAAACGCTTCAGCATACTTTTATATTTTCCATCTAATTTAGATAATAGCATACCATAAATATAATTTTGTACACATATTTTCTCAATAATATATGAAAGCCTAATATTTTTTTAAATTATAAATCTAAATTATATATATATATATATATATATATATAATAATAATAAAAATCTTAATAATTAATATTTTTTCAATTTTAACATTTTGTTAAGTTTTAAAAACAATCTGATAGACTAAGCGTCTTCCTTCGTAAACTTGTAGGAAAACAGAATACAGAACAAATTTATTTTTATATACATAGAGACAAAGTTACCCCACTCAGCGAGTCAGCGGCTATGGCACGGCATGGACTATCGTTAAGGTGGTTTCTTCCCGGGCGAACATGGCCAAAAGCAATGGTCTTAGCGCCAGGAACCATGGTCAAAGTTCCGTGAATGGCTCTCATTTATCCAGTTGGACAAACGTCATCAAAGTTACGCACATCAATCTCATAAAAGGCAAAGTTTCTTACGTATGGTGCTCGCTTAAAATTGGCCCACCGTCAACTTGCAATCGACATTACCTATAGTCTAATCAGACTGCTCTTTGGCCCTGAAAATTATGAAAATGAAAATTTTGGCGATATTTGGATAAATTTCAATAAAGATTTTTGTAAATCTAGGTTAAATTCATTAAATTTCAAGATTTTGGGTGCCTTATAAGTTTTTGATGGTGTTTAATCTATTGTAATTTTCAAAAATATTTCAGCAAGTAGAAATATAAATATCCGCATATATTCTGGATGCAATTTGTGCCCATCAAAAGTTCCAAGGCTTGAAGTGGGCATGGATATTAGCAGAAACCTCTGCACATACTTATTGCAAACTATTTTCCAAATGCAGCTTCCGCGGAGTCATCACATAGTTGTCCAACCATTTTTTCACCCCAATGTACAAGATGATATTTGAGTAGGATCCACCTTGCATGTCGAAGGCAAAAATGGAGGCCTTGATCGACATAGTAGATTGGTATACCTCATCTTTTGGCACCTTCATACGGATGTACAACGCGGAGAAGCCTCTGCATGTTTTACCGAAGTTTTCCATGGACAAGTTCATCATGCAAGAAGTGTTGTACCACATCACTGTAGGATTGTCAACGAGAATGCATCGGAAGAAGAAGGAACTGTTGGAGCAAACAACGCGCAGCTTAAATTAAATAAGCATACACAGCACACACAAAATCATAAAAAAAAATTACACAAATATTTTAGCGTGGTTCACCCAACCAATCTAGGCTACATCCACCAAACAGAGGCATCAGCAATCTTATTATTCAATAGGAGATTACAACAATTTAGTTCCTCACACACTCTCAGCACTGCCCAAATATCCTCTACGGGCTTACCATTTTTTATAGCTGGGAGTAGAAAACTGAATCATAAATTCTCTCACAACAAATATAGGATGCAATAACTCCTCCTCGAGAATAAATGGAGCTAATTTAGCAACAAATCCTATTGTTGTCACATACATGAGATTTTTGCCAAATTTAATGAACAGAAAATCTCAACAATCTCCACCTTGACAACAATTAGCCTGATACCCTGTTCCTTTATTATTTTATCTTTTCTGCAAGCCAAGAGAAGCAAGACACCAACGTAGCTTCTCTAACAAAACTGGTTTCGTGAACATGTCTACACAGTTCTCCTTTGTATGCACTTGTTCAAGAGAGACTCCCCTTTCAGTGATAACCTGTCGTACAAAATGGTACTTGATAGGTATATGCTTTGATTTACTATGATAGGCCGGATTCTTAGCCAAATGAATTGCACTTTGACTATCACAAAATAACTTGATGTTGTCCTGTAACCTACCAAACTCACCAAACAAACCTTTCAACCAAATCATTTTTTTGCAAGCATGTGAAGCAGCTATGTATTCTGCTTCAGTAGTGGATAAAGCAACAATGTTCTGTAGCTTTGACATCCAGCTAATATCTCCACCTGCAAGAGTAAAGACATACCCTGATGTTGACCTTCTCTTATCCAAATCACCTGCAAAATCAGAATCAACATATCTGCAAACAAATTCACTACTCCTGTTATAAGTGATACAATAATCACTTGTGACTCTCAAATACCGAAGCACCCATTTCATTGCTGACCAGTGTTCTTTTCCTGGATTTGCCATATACCTGCTGACAACCCCAACTGCATGTGAAATATTTAGTCAAGTACAAACCATCGCATACATCAAACAACCTACTACATTGGCATACAAAATTCGAGACATATATTCTTTTTCTTCATTTGTATTATGACATAAACTAGAAGAAAGCTTAAAATGGGAAGCTAAAGGGACTGACACAGGCTTCACATTGTTCATACCAAACCTCAAGAGTATTTTATCAATATACGTCTGTTGTGATAGCCACAGCTTACCATTGCTCCTGTCTCTGAAAATATCCATGCCCAAAATCTATCTTACTGCTCCTAGATCTTTCATATCAAATGTCCTTGCCATCTAAGCCTTTAACCTGTTGATTTCTATTATGCTTTTGCTTGCTAAAAGCATATCGTCAACATACAACACTAAGATAATGAACATGCCATTACTTAATTTCTTAAAGTAAACACAATGATCATATTCACTTCTTATATACTTTTGACTCATCATGAAAGAATCAAATTTCTTGTACCATTGTCAAGGCGACTGCTTCAGACCATACAATGATTTCTTGAGCCTGCAGACAAATGTCTTATTGCGATTTTGAGCAAACCCTTCCAGTTGTTCCAATGTAAATCTCCTCATCTAAATCTCCATGTAAAAATGCAGTTTTAACATCTAGTTGTTGTAATTCTAAATCAAGTAAAGCAACTAATGCTAATACAATTCGAATTGAAACAATTTTTACAACTGGTGAAAATATCTCATGAAAATCAATGCCTGCTTTCTGAGAAAAACCTTTTGCGACCAACCTTGCTTTGTACCTGTCCTCTGTATCATCAACACCCCTTTTCAATTTGTAAACCCATTTACATCCCACAGTTTTTTCTGTCTTTAGGAAGTTCTACCAGATCCCATGTGTCATTCTTGACTAATGCCATCATCTCGTCCTTCATAGCTTCTTTCCACTTTTCACTTTTAGAACCTGCTACAGCTTCCTGATAGCATAAAGATTCATCATCATTAGCGGTTAAAGCAATTTAAGTAGCATAATCATCATACCATTTAGGAAGACGTTTGATTCTTTTGGACCTCCTTAAAGATGTTTCTGGTACTTCCAAAATTTGTTGATTATTATCTGTAGGAACTTCTTCATGATCTGCATCTGAAACATGTTCATGATCTGCATCTGAAACATGTTCATGATTTACATCTGAAATTTGTTCATGACTTGCATCTTAAACTTGTTCATATTGACTATCATCGGTATTTGAACTAGTTTCAAACTGAATCTGTTGAAGCTTAGATACATTATCCTGTTTCAATTTATCATCTACATCTGGATTTTCAAGTGAAGATTCATTAAATTTAACATCTTTGTTAATGATGATCTTGTGAGTAGTGGGATCCCACAATTTGTATCCCTTAGTCCCACCACCATATCCAACAAAGATATATCTTTTTTATTTAGGATCTAATTTAGAACGCTGATGTTTCGGAACTAGAGCATATGCATCACAACCAAAAACTTTTAGTTTAGAATAATCACAAGGATGACCTTTCCATACCTCTTGAGGAATTTTGCATCCTATTGCAGTTGATGGAGATCGATTTATCAAATAGCAAGCTGTAGACACCACTTCTGTCCACAATTCCTTCTGCAAATTGGCATTACTAAGCATACTTCTTGCTCTCTCTAAAAGAGTCATGTTCATGTGTTCAGCAACTCCATTTTGTTGAGGAGTATATACAGTGGTTTTATGTCTTTCAATCCCAGCGTCCTTGCAATAATTATCAAATTCCTTTGAAGTAAACTCACCACCATTTTCAGTTCTTAAACATTTAATGGTTCTTCCAGTGATGTTTTCAACTAATGCTCTAAACTGTTTGAAAACTATAAATACATCAGACTTCTTCTTTAACATGTAGACCCAAATTTTTTTATAGAAATAATCAATAAAAGATACAAAATATGACGATCCTCCATATGAGGTTGTAGGAGATGGACCCCAAACATCAGAATGGATATAATCAAGGATTCCCTTACTAGTATGTTTTCCAGTTTTAAACTTCTGCTTGCTTTGTTTCCCAAATAGACAATGTTTGCAAAAATCTAACTTAACAGACTTTAAATTACGAAGTAACCTACGATCAGATAAAATATTTAAACCTCTTTCACTCATATGGCCCAACCTTTGATGCCATAAACGAATAGAATTACTGTCGTTTTCAGATACTGTAGAAACATGATATGACTTTGTTCTTCCTTCTAACTGAAAAAGATTTCCAACCTTCTTTGCTTTCATTACTAGTAAAATTCCTTTATAAACTTTCATTACTCCACCTTGAATAAAAGTTTTATATCCATTAGTTTCTACTACTCCTAGTGAAATGAGGTTTTTTCTTAGTTCAAGTACATGTCTTACATCAGTTAGAATTTTATTTGTCCCATAAAACATTTTAAGTTGGATGCTTCCAATTCCCACAATGTTACATGTGACATCATTTCCCATGTAAACTACTCCATCATTGATTGATTTATAAGTTTTAAACCATTCTCTATGAATGCACATGTGATTTGATGCACCAGAATCTAACAGCCAATGTTAATCATGATTAGAAAAATTAACTGATAACACTTCATCGCTCATACCTGAAATGGATGCCGAACCTGTATCTGTCGTGTTTTCTTCTTTCTTCTCTGTTGAAGAGTCTTCTTTGGATGTTTGTTGTCTCTTCCAACAGTCCTTCTTCAAATGTCCCGATTTGCCACAAAACCAGCACTTTACCTTACTCTTCTTCCCTTTCGATTTTGAACGCGAATCGTTGTGTTTACTGAAGCGTCTTTATTTAGAACGACCTCTGACCATCATTGCTTCTGATGTAGAGGTTTCTGAATTTGACCTCTTCCTTGTCTCTTCGGACAACAAAGCTCCAACAACATCATCAAATTCAAGGGTTTCTGATGAACTAAGACTTATAGAAGTAACAAAATTATCCCATGACTCAGGCAACGAGCATAATAAAGTTATAGCTTTCTCTTCTGATTCAAATTTTACTTCTATACTTTCTAACTGCACTAGGAGAGTATTAAAGGTATTCAAATGATCAGTAATAGATGTACCTTCCTTCATGCGCAAACTGTACAATTGTCGCTTCAGAAGAATCCTATTGGTTAAGGATTTTGTCATGTACAGCTTCTCAAGCTTTGTCCACAAACCAGCAGCAGTTTTCTCTGACACGATGTTAAACAAAACATCATCCGCCAAACACAGTCGAATACCGCTCAGTGCTCTTTCATCTAAGTCACTCCATTCATCATCTGTCATAGTGTAAGGTTGTTTGGATTTTCCCGACAAAGCCTTCGCCACACCTTGTTGCACGAGTAGATCATACATTTTCACTTTCGAGATCTCGAAGTTGTTTTTGCCATTGAACTTCTCGATCTCAAAATGAGCACTTTGAGTTTTTGCCATGTTGTAACACACAAAATCTCCAATTCCAACTTTTAATAAATGAAGTTTTTATTTAAAATGCCTTTACCTTATAATAAAATGTCTCTGTCATACCATGTCATGGCATATTACAATCTCAAAAAACAAATTGCAGTTTTTTCAAAGAGAAAGAGGCTTGGCGCTCCTCGACGGCGAAAGATCCGCGCCACAAACAAAATCGACGCGAGTGACGAAATTGGCGTGCTTAATCCTTGCGTTTCCGCGCCACTAGAGATTTCTTGTGCGCTGGCGTGATTATAACGCTCAGAACTGCGCCAATTGGTGTGACTGTTCCTTAGTGAACCACGCCAACCCTTCTTTCGGCTCAAAAATGGCGTGACTGTTCATGACGAAACCGCGCCAACCCTATCTTCCGTCTCTATCACACGTACCAGCTCCACAACATTTCTCTGATACCAATTGTTGGAGCAAACAACGCACAGATTAAATTAAATAAGCATACACAACACACACAAAATCATAAATAAACAAATAACACAAAGATTTTAACGTGGTTCACCCAACCAATCTGGGCTACATCCACCAAACAGAGGCATCGGCAATCTTATTATTCAACAGGAGATTACAACAATTTAGTTCCTCACACACTCTCAACACTGCCCAAATGTTAGGTAAACTTGACTCGAGATAGAGTCAAAAGTTGACCAGGTTAAATAGTGATGGTTTTGGGGCACATGATATTGTGCACCCATGGTATTCTGCCCGTGGTATTATATGTAATGGAGCCTATAAAAGGCTGGAAGGACTTCATTGTAATGCAAGGGCCTGGAGGTGAGCGGTGAAGGCTCACTTGGTTGAATTGGCCAAGGTTTTTGGCCAATGCTAATGAAATATCATTAGATTGGGTTTTTCCCCGGATTTGGGGTTTTCCAGATAAACATGTGTGTTTATGTGTTTATGGTTGTTGCTGGTTATTTTAATATTTATTCCTCGCAATAATTATTTATGGAGACTGATTATAGCAACTCAACCGCTGCTTCATTTGCTAGACAATGACTCCACTTTGGACCTGGTTGTTTCTCGTCTTCTTCATCATACTTGAAGACCAATTGAAACTGAGAAAATTCTCAGTTTCTCCCTGGTTACAACTTTTGTTAACATATCTGCAAGATTCTGGCTAGTGTGTATCTTTTCTAGCTTCAACTGTCCATCTTCCAATGTTGACCGTGTGAAATGGTACTTGAGTTGTATATGTTTAGTCTTGGAATGAAATGCAAAGTTCTTTGCAAGATATATGGCACTCTGGCTGTCACTGTATAACCTACCCAACTCTTGCTTCTTACCCAATTCATCCAGAAACCTTTATAACCAAATCATTTCTTTACTAGCCTCTGTAGTAGCAACATACTCTACTTCTGTTGTTGAAAGTGCAACAACACTTTGGATTTTTGAAACCCAACTGAGAGTTGTTCCACCTACAGTAAATACATATCCTATAGTGCTCCTCCTGTTATCTCTGTCACCTACCATAT
Organism: Pinus taeda; assembly: GCA_000404065.3. NCBI lineage: Eukaryota > Viridiplantae > Streptophyta > Pinopsida > Pinales > Pinaceae > Pinus > Pinus taeda. Next base: position 136,547 of record APFE031646046.1, on the reverse strand, counting down.
CTGCATCAACATATCCCTGTAGAGCAATGTTTGAACCACCAAAGCATAATGCATGATTTGTGGTGCCTCTCAAATACTTGAGAATCCACTTCACTACCATCCAATGTTCTTTTCCTAGATTGTTCATGTACCTACTTACAACTCCCACTGCATGTGCAATATCAGGCCTTGTG
>APFE031646046.1:33401-129502 GCA_000404065.3 Pinus taeda | reverse complement strand
CTGCGCAATCGGCGCGGCGAAGGGGGCGCTCCACCCCCCCTCTAACCCCCCAGTTCACTACGTAGGTTAGTCGTGGAAAGAATATAACACAGCCCAACATTCTCTAGTAGTTATTTTCATTGGGAAATTTTGTCTTTGGTATATGTACATTTTCATGGATTCTTTATATTTTGTCTCAATACAACGTCTTTCTCCCCTAATGAGTTTATCTTTGCATTCTATCTCTTTTGAATTTCAAAGCTACGATTTTCATTCCCCCTCCTGAGTTTCATGCTTTGTCTAGTGGAGTTGACAACAACCTTGCTGCAACTTCATGTTGATATCTCTGGCAGCCTTGAGAATTCTTCCACTCCCCTGGTGATTTTCTCCTCCTCCATTTTTGTTGAAGTTTCCCTCTGGTTTCTCTCTCTTGCCTCTATGTTCTAAGCTCAAAACACCCTCTTAGCCCCTCCTTGTCCTAAGCCTTCCCCTTTTCACACTGCTCTCCCACTCTACTATACTCTATTCTGACGTCACTCCTCTAGCTCTTGAATCCATGTCACTATAGTCTGCATGTCTCACAGGATCGTCGCTCCTCTTGGTCAAAGCTCTAGCAGCAGGGGCCCTGCCCCTCATACTCATGCTCAAGAAGTCGTTGCCAAAAGATACAAAGACCTACCTCCCCATTCAATTGACAAAGAGATAGAAGATTCCAAGTGGGAAGCTCAAATTGAGAGAATGCTTCTCTCAGATATTCATGTGGGGGGAGATGTTAGCCAATGGGTTCTTGATACTGAAAACATCCGCACCAAACACACTCAATATATGTAAACTGTGGATTTGTATTAGGAGATGAAGACCATTATGTGCAAGGTTCTCGTAGAAAGAAACAACATTCATGAAGAAAACTTCATTTGCATCGATACCTTGAACAACAAGTCAACAAGATGGACCGCAAGCTCAACTAGTTTGCCAAAAAATTGGTTAATTTAGACCTTCAAAATAATAAACAAGACTTGACCCCAACTCCTATCAAGTGGACTCTCCCTAGAGTCAAAAATGGAAACCTATCTTTAATTTTTTGTTCTTATGCAAGAAGGACAACTTTCCTAATTCTGGAAATAGTGTTTATAATTCTCCTCTCATTACAATTACTCTAGCGGATTAATTCAACTATATTATGTTTTACTCTTTATAACCTCTTTTCAAAAAGTTTAGCATACTTTTATATTTTTCATCTAATTTGGATAATAGCAACCTCTTTTAAAAACCTTTAGCATATTTTTATATTTTTCATCTAATTTAGATAATAGCCTACCATAAATATAATTTTGTCCACATATTTTCCTCAATAATATTATAAAACCTATATTTTTTAAAATTATAAAAATATAATTATATATATATATATAATATATATATATATTATATATATATATATTTGATAATAAAAATCTTAATAATTAGGCCAATAGGCCTTCCTATGCATCAACAATTGTCAACACTTTTAACCTGAACCGTTTGATCAAGTTTGACAGTTTCAACTGTTGATTTGAAGTTGAATGCTTTTTCTAAATATATGATTTGCCTTCTTTTCACCTCCAGTTCTGCTGTGCATTGAATCTGGCCCTTTGAGTTGCATTACTGCTTTTTCCAATTCTTTTCACTCTCAAAAATATTTTGAAAAGATATTTCACTGCTTTTTTTTAACAGTTGTTGAACCATTTGATCAATGATGACCAAGACTCGATTGGTATCTTTAAAATTAGATAACCTTAAGGCCAAGGCCAAACATGAGGATGGCAATGAGGTAAAATATACTACTTATGAAACGCTATCTGGACACATTTGGAGATCATTGAAGATCAAGAAAGCAAAATGTATGTTGTTGTAGGCAGTCGTAAGTTTTTACTCCGCCGCCTATGGCAGTCGCAGGGGACCTGACCTCGAAGCCTCTATATTATGCTGCAAGTATCATTCACGAAGCTTTGGTCCGGATGGATGATGAATACCTGCACTCCGCTTTAGACTATTTGCAATCACACCCTGATTTGAATGCTTTAATTCAAGGATCTCATACATTCAGGTCTCCTAATCTTTGTATCAATTCTTGTTCTCGGCTGCCTCTTCACGATGCAGATTTTGGTTGGGGAAAGCCAATTTATATGGGTCCGGCCATCATTGCTTTTGAAAACACAATTTATATTTTGTCTAATCCTGTCAATGACAGAAGTTTGACACTTGCAGTCAGATTGCGGGCATACCATATGGACCCTTTTAAGAAATTATTGTATGAATTATAGAAAGATATAAGAATTATAATTAGGTTGGGTGATTGGTTTAGAATTAGGATAAATGGCAGGGGAGGTCAAATTTCATTGGACAATGTCAGGGATTATTGTTCAGGGGGACAATGCTTACGTTTTACATTGAAGATGGAAGTTCGTCTACTGTAATAAGATTGCTGGTCTGTTTTGAGAAATTGCTGTATGAATTATATAAGAATTATAATTAGGTTGGGTGACTGGTTTAGAATTAGGATCAATGTCAGGGAAGGTCAAACTTCATATTTTCAAAAGATATTTCACTGCTTTTTTTACAGTTGTTGAACCGTTTGATCAAGTTTGAAAGTTTCAACCTTTGATTTGAAGTTCACTGCTTTTTCCAAATATATGCTTTGCCTTCTTTTCACCTCCAGTTCTGTTGTGCATTGAACCTGGCCCTTTGAGTTTCATTACTGCTTCTTCCAATTCTTTTGTCACTCTAAAGATATTTTCACTGCTTTTTTCTTGACAGTTGTTGTTGCTGTTCTTCTTCCCTGGCTTTTGGTAATCACTATTCTTCTTCCCGGGCAAATGAAAGAACTGATTTCGTTTTGCAAGATCCGATTCGGATTCAATAATTGAAAACTGATCGCTGCAGGTTCGGATTCAAGAATTTCAAAAGCCCCAATTGAGGCAATCGTCGGACTTGATCGGCCCCAATCTTAATATACCAGGTAGGAGAATATGTTTAGATGCTGTAAGAGCTGTGAATTTGTCAAATCAAGATATGACCAGGCTGAGTTCTGTGAATCGGGCCTATATCTCTGAGCAGCAACAGATTTTGCAGAACCCCTCTCCGCCCGAGTTCTACATGCAAGACCCGAGATCTGATTTCGTTTTGCAGGGCTGCTGGAAAATGAAAGAACCCCACGGGGATCAGTAGCATCAAACCCTCTACTTCGTGCATGCGGGATCTTCCAAGATGCAATAGCACATGAGTGTCGTTGGTCCAATGGGCCAACCGGTGCCGAGAAGAAGAGGGTGTTATAACCCCTCGTAGAGGATGACTCGACCCGTGTAGGTTTGCAGTCTCGAAGTAGCGACGCCGTTATCAAATACCATGGCCATCATTGAGGAAGGTTCATACCTCATAGAGCCACAGAGGACAAGGATTAAAATTCCTACCTTTGAGAAAGGTTCAGACCCCACAGAGCCACAGAAGATGAGAGTTAAAATTCCTGCTCTTGTTTCCAAGGTGCCACGGGAGCCCATAGCCATCGATAAAAGAATTGTTTACAAACCCACTGCGCCTGTTCCTGTTGCAGATATAGAGCCATACTCATATCAGAATTTTGTCTATGAACCGACTCCCCAACAGATATACTACATGCAGGTACCTCCGGCCATGAATCCTCAATATCAGTTGATGAGTCTTGACCTGTGAATACCGTTGAATTTCATGCCCCTTCTTCATAAACGCCTTAGGAGAAGCTGGAATTAGCAGAGTTAATCCGCCTTGCTAACCTCCGCAGGTTGGGTTACAGAGGACAATGGTAACCCATATATCTATTACATATACTGTCAGCCTCCCTCTAGATAATTAGCATGAGCAAAACCATATTTTGAATACAACTTGGAAGAGGGTTGGCTGAGAATACCCAATTACCTGCCATGGTGAGGGATTATATGTAATATGTATCCACACTGCAAACTCTTGTGGATACCAATGGAGCAACTGTGTGTTAGTGAACATTACTAACTGGTTTATAATGAGAGTTGGCCTGCAGATCAGGTGAAGACACTGTCTGTATTCAGGTGAATTACCATGGATAAATCTTCAGCTTGGTAATCCACCTGGAGTTTGATGAATTTTGCTTTGGTTGCTCATTTTGTTTGTTTATTCTGGTATTAATGAATGATTTCCTTGTCAAGGCATCGAAATTTTGGGTCGTTGGGGCTTAATGTATTTCTTTCTAATATCACAAGGAAAATCCTAATATTTCACAAGGAAAATCCTAATATTTCTGTTTGGCATTTCATTTAAGTTGTTGTGAGTTAACAGATTTATCTAATATTTCACAAGGAAAATCCTAATATTTATGTTTGCCATTTCATTTAAGCTGTTGTGAGTTAACAGATTTATCATTAATAGTAATGATAATTTAAGGTCATTATACTGTTATCTTGAGGTTGGAAATTATTTGGATTATGTGATGAGGGATTTTTTTTATATCACAATTTTATTATTTGGTTTACAGAGTTGTATGTTTGTTTTTTTTAAACCTGTGATTTTTAACTTATATTTAATTTTCACATGTCCATAATGTTAATGAGCATAAAATAATTCAATCCTCTTTAGAGAAAAGGTAAATTGACTTGTTGGCTATAATATCCATAATGTTAATGAGCATAAATTAGTTTAATCCTTGTTAGAAAAAAGGTAAGTTGACTATAATGTCCATAATGTTAATGAGCATAAATTAATTCAATCCTCATTAGAAAAACGTAAGTTGACTTGTTGACTATAAATCTAGAACATGGAAACAAAAGTCTCACATATTCATATTGTGTGACTTTTAAAGACATAGGTGACAAAATACCATCATAATCCTAAAAGAAAGTGAGAAGTAATCAAACAAAGTAATAAATATACATTTGCATGATAATAATGTTTTTTTGTTTCCATGATGTGTCTCCGCAGCCCACTTCTCTCATTGGCATGCAAGAAATCAAGGGCCCTAATTACCTTACAATCACCTTCCATCCATATTGTCCTCCATCATCTTCATTATGCATCTAATCAAGAAACTTTCCTTTTTTAGCTCACCTTCTTAAGTTTAATCTTTGTCCTTTTTTTCTAATATTATGTTTTGCCTTTTTAAATGCAATATACAATTATGGTTTTCAATGAAATATATTGGTAGGGGATAGTCATGGTGGTTATTGCCTTGGTCACTAGCAAGCTTCATATATGCTTGGCCATCTATAGAGGTTTCTTGATTTTGGGTAATTAACTTAATCTAAAATGAAATAAGACATCCAATGTGTTCCTTGTAATATAGATATAAACAAAACATCTGAAGAAAAGTAATTGTACAATGATCCAGTCCAAGAAAACAAAGTATTCCACAAACCAATTAACTCTTCTAGAAAAATTCAACAATTCCAATTTAATAATCCTATCGGCTTCTCTTTGTACCTTTTGGGACAATTGCTAATTAATATTTTTCAATTTTAACCTTTCTTTAAGTGTTAAAAACAATGTGATAGACTAAGCATCTTCTTTCATAAACTTGTAGGAAAACAGAATACAAAACAAATTTATTTTTATATACATACAGACAAAGCTACCCCACTCAACGAGTCAGCGGCTACGGCACGGCACGGACTATCGTTAAGGCGGTTTCTTCGCAGGCGAACATGGCCAAAAGCAATGGTGTCAGCGCCAGGAACCATGGTCAAAGTTCCGTGAATGGCTCTCATTTATCCAGTTGTACACACATCGTCAAAGTTCCGCACGTCAATCTTATAAAAGTCAAAGTTGCTTACGTACGGCGCTCGCTTACAATTGGCCCACCGTCAACCTGCAATCGACATTACCCGTAGTCTAATAAGGCTGGTTTTTTTGCCCTCAAAATCTTGAAAATAAAATTGTTTGAAAATGAAAATTTTGGCGATTTTTTTTTGTAAATTTATATTAAAATCGTTAAATTTTAAGATTTTGGGTCTTGCATAAGTTTTTGATTTTGCTGAATTTATTGTCACTTTTAAAAATATGATTTAAACACTCAATTCAGCGAGTTACTGAAGTACAGGCAAAATTTTTTAATTCTATTTTTATTAAAATAATATTAAAGTAATTAAAATTAAATCAGGTTTGGAATTGTTTATAATTAAATTTATTAAAATGTGTTTTTAATATAATAATAAGTCATTTTAAATTGAAAATAATGTGAAATTATAATTCATGAAAATAGAAATAATAGAAAATAAAAATAAAAATAAAATAGTTAAATAAAAAGGAATAAACTAAAAACAAACAATTAGTAACTAATAGAAATGGAAGTTACTAAACAACCCAAGACCTCAACCAATCACATTACAAATAAATAAATTTAAATAATAATAAAAATTAAATTCCTTATGTTAAACTATGGGTAAGCATCATAATCTTTTGGTCAAAGACAAGCTAATACCCAGTGAAAGGCAAAGCTCAATGTGTTATATCATCCCTGCGGTAGGTATAATAACGAAAAAAACATTATGTGGGACCTCATATTCTAGGCCCAAACATCATTATTCAAACACCTTATGATATCTATAAAAAAAATATCTTCGGAAATATCTTATCAAATTTGTTAGAAAAACTTTTGATTATTTCACAATTTTTTTTTGGATGGTGAATTTCTAGCTAAAAACTTGTGAAATTTTTTTCAAGAAATCTCATTGTGGCGGTGTTTAAATCATCTTTTTATGGATGACATGGATTCAATGCCATTAAGAACACTGGGACATGTCCCCAAATCTCCCCAAAACCCTAAAGGCTGACAATTTTAACCCAGATTTTCAAAAATTTCCACCAAATTTTAACCCAGATTTTCAAAAATTTCCACCAAATTTTCTCAAAATGACACCAAAATTTCTATTGTTTCTGGGCAAAAATATGGCCACACTACAAATATCATACTTTTAGAGTAGCTTTCAAAAATAATTTAATTAGAGTAATTTAATTGACTATTGCTATGAAAATAAAGTGTTTTGTATCCAAATTTGAAGTTGAAATCTTTGGCACTACCCTTCATGATCCGGATCCACCCATTTAAAAAATGTGGAAAGCATGGATGCACATCGTTGGCTAAAGATGATTATCGCAGAGGAGCTAAAGTGTAGGAGGAAAACTTGGAGGAAGAAAAATGACAAGTGGATGAGCAAATAGAGAATTAATTAACAAGATTGTCCTAATTTTAAATAGGAGATAAAAAATTGTGTGCTTGAAAAATTTATGACTGCCACGTGAGAAAAACAAGTTGGCAAAAAAAAGCGTTATATGTCAAAAATTTCATCCCATCTCAATCGCATGATGAAAATACTTATTTGAGTGCCCCTACCAAGGGAAAGGCTAAAATCACCATATCAGGTGTGAAACAAGTAGATGGACAACCCCCAAGGAAGAGTGGGAAGAAAGAACTTGTATCTGTTGTTGGGTAGGAGCGATAGAAACCAAATGGCACTTCATCATAGATTGTGCGGGTTATTAGGACATTTGTAATCAATTTGAAAGTGATCTAAAGGTGGACAATTTGGGCAAACGGTTTGAGGAAGTAAGGCTTCATAAAACTGTGAATTTCTTGATCAAGATTCATGGCAAAAGGGTTGTTTTAGAGGGAAACTTGAGATTGTGATGTCTTGTTTGGTTTGGAGTCCAAGTCCCTTAGACAGTTGAGTGGGCCTAGTAAACGTCATTAAAATTCCTTCCTTCCATTCATTCAAATTCAATATTTTAAAAATAGCATGTTATTACTACTCGACTCTGTTATATTTACCTCACAGTGATCAGAGGTATTTGATCTATCAACTCGTATTGAAAAGAGGCATCGTGATTTTCTTCATCATTATTACCAAATCCTTTGGGAGTGGGCTACTGAGTCAACGAAACAACCTTCGGGTTTCGTGCCCCCTCGTCGTTGGCAAGGCTCTTCCGGTGATCGGGTCCCATCCCTCCTTCACCGATTGCCACCTATGAGTTGTATACAGAGTGAGAGATCCAATTTCAAATTTGAATTAGAAAATCCATTAGCAAATGAACCAGAGGGTGGGGAGTAAATGTTCCCCCTAAATTTTGCGTACAGTCGAATTATCCTCAAATTTGTCGTGCATGGAAGGTCAGACAATGCTTGATTTGTGTTTTATCTTTTGCCACCGAAAGCTCCATCTCTTCTCATTTCAATTTCATTTCATCGAGCGAGGAAACAAGGGAGAGTTTCTTTCATTCCGTCAAGTGAGAAAACAGGGGAGAGTTCCTTTCATTTCGTCGAGCGAGGAAATAGGGGAGAGTTTCTTTCATTTTGTTAAGCGAGGAAACAAGGGAGAGTTTCTTTCATTCCGTCGAGCGAGAAAACGGGGGAGAGTTTCTTACTGTTTTCAAAAAAAATCCAAGAAATTATCCTCAAATATGTCATGCATGGCAGATCAGACAAGGCCTGATTCATGTTTAAGATTTTGCCGCCAAAAGCTCCATCTCCTCTCATTTCAATTTCATTTTGTCAAGCAAGGAACTAGGAAAGGCTTGTTTTCATTTTGTCGAGCAAGAAAATAGGGGAGAGTTTCTTTCATTTCGTTGAGCAAGGAAACAGGGGAGAGTTCCTTTCATTCCATTGAGCAAGAAAATAGGAGAGAGTTGCATATTGTTTTCATAAATTTTTCAAGTGCATTTCTCTTCCACCAAGCGAGACATGGTTACCATTTGCAAAGGAAAATTTACTATTTTTTTACAAATTATATGCATTCTCTATAAATTATCTACAAGTATCTGCATTATTTTTTCTCTGGGATGTTTTTCTAAGAAGTTGTCACAATGGCGACAAGCGAGTTTCCGCGACAATGACCAGCGAGTTGCCGCAACAATGACCAGTGAGTTTCCACTACAACACTTATCTAAGTATCCATTGTGGCAACTTATTTCTCACCGTTGTTTGTAATTTGTTTGTGGGCTTCATGAATTCTTTGGTATTGCTTCCAAGTTTGTTTCATCTAATTTACTTCGACTTTTTTGTTGGTTTATTCTTTTTCATTGTCTTGTCATCAAGTTTGGCTCAACATCAAACTTAGGTATTCTTTGAACCAATATACATCAAAGAATATTAAAAAAGTAAAAATGAGTCAATTGAACCAATTGAACTAACCCTCATAGCTTTTATATATAACATTAGTTGTAAAATTTGATATGTATATTTATATATAATAATGTGAATTCAAAGAAAAATAAAAGGATCTTACTAAGAAAATTGTTTTTAATATAAAATCATCGATAGGCTAATAATCTTGATACCTACTCTAATATAAATGCCATTATGATTTTATTATTCATCTTTTACATGTGTTTTTATCCTCCATTCAGGTGTAGGTACTTCCATAAGAGTCTTCCTTTTCCATAAATACATTGTTTCATTTTCATATTGAATATTGTTTTTATTCTCCATTCACTTATAGGTATTTCAGGTGTAGGTACTTCCATAGGAGTCTTCCCTTGGCATAAGGACAGTGTTTCATTTCCATATTGAATGTTGTATTATTGAAGGAACTTTGCAATGGTTTGAAGCTTCTAGAAAATACATATAGAGAAGACTAATAAAATTGTGTAAATAGGCATGGAATTAGTGTGCCATAGAAATAAATGAGAAAATTCTTATATTTTTTTAATTTCTAATTGAAAAATTGATGAGACATCTCCATCATCCACCAATTTTCATATTTCTTATAGCTAAGATCACGAAGACTTTTATTCATTCATATTTAGATTATGCATCCATTGGAAAATTCATAGTCTTTACAAAATTAAAGAGGAAACAAGAGTTGCAAAGTTGAGCTATCACGTTAACTTGGAGTGGGAGGACCTATCATGTTAAGATGAGCTTTCATGTTAACCTGGTTTATTGATAAAGTGGTATTGGTGTTGTTCTGTTACTCACTGTTACAGTGGCTATTATCCTATTAGCGACAACTCATTGTTACAGTGGTGACAAATCATTGTTACAGTGGAAGAAACTCATTGTTACAGTGGCAACAACTCATTATTATAGTGAGTTTCCATCACTGTAACAAGGAGTTTCTGCCACAGTAACAGGGAGTTATCGCCACTGTAACAATGAGTTGTCGACACTATAACAATGAGTTGTCAGCACTGTAACAATGAGTTTTTGCCACCGTAACAATGAGTTGCATCCACTGTAATAGTGAGTTGTCGCCACTGTAACAGTGAGTTTCCTCTACTGCAATAGTGAGTTGTTGCAACCTTGTTTTAGCAATCTAACAATATTTCATTTAATTGTTTTCTTCTTTTGTAGACCGTGCAAAAGTGGACATTGATCATCTAGGTTTGGTGCCATCCAAACCCAAGCCAAGCAAGGACTATATTTGTGCTTCATAATGAAGCACTAAGCCAAGTCTATCAAAATAGTAGAGAAATTCCTAGGACAACCACAAAGAATGAAGCCTATTATATTGCCCCGTTGATGGGCTAAGAGTAGCAAGGAATTATGGTGCAAGTGACATTGTCACTTACACCAATTCAGAGTTGATAATCAATCAAATGATTGGAAGTTACCAAGTCATAAAACAAAATTTGAAACCCCTTCCACAAACAAGCCAAAAACATTTATGCCCAATTTCAAAGTTTTAACATAACTTACCAATCAGATGTCCAAAGGGTTGTTAATGATATACTCATTGAAGCAACATCCAATGGACGTGAATGTGCAAGATATGTGGAAGAGCCAGTGTGTGTTCCACTAATTGTCATTGACAGACATCGATATATGTGGTATGTTAATGAGTGGATTTTTTTTGTGATTGCTATTGGGGTTATTATGGTGGGAGTCCTATTATGGTGTTCTTATTTCTTGTGATAGATTGTAGCATCATAAACAACCATTATGTCCATCATTTTTATGTATTTATATGAGCTTTGTTTTTTATAAATGGGTTCACTTTATTTTTTGGCACTTTTTTTTATATCTCGATACATGTATGTAAAAAAGGTATTTTTCAGTCAATTCTATTAATGGAACTACATTGTGATTAAAATTCAGATGTCTTATTTTTATTACAATTTAATTGTGTCTAAGAATTCATTTCATTTCAGTTGTCATTTTCATTACAGTTCAATTTTGTCTATCCATTGGAAATATTGATAATGGTGGGGGTAGAATCACTATTTCCTTTTACAAATGTTATTTTTTCAGTTAAGATCACTTTAAATAGAAGCAAAAAATGAACAGCAAAATAAATATTTCTATTATCAAATAGAGGACTCCAAAATATGTTACAAAACGAGACTTTAGAATGCCTTCAATACCTCTTCACATTTCCAACTTCTAGTATCATTCATTCATTCATTATCCATGAGTAGCACATGCAAACTTTATAGAAGTCTCTAGTAAAAGTCTAATGAGATCGAATTCTTAAAGAAGCCCCTTCAATAACAAATTATGTAAGATACTTGTGGTTACAATCCAACCAAGGTATCTTATAGATCAATCATGATTTTCCCTTTATACATGGTTAAATGCAAAATGCAATTATGATATCTTGCATATTTCCAATCCATAGATCTAACCTCGGTTAAGGGTCAGAATTGTATAAATATCCAAACAAACAATTCAATTGTTGTGAATTTCTCCCTTATCAACATCTACAGCCACAAGATTAGGTTATTTCAATTGAAGCACGTTTTGACTTACATGACAGCAACAACAACTAAACCTGCAAACAATGAAAATAATATGACCAACTTGCAAATCAATGAAGTTAACTTGATAATCATACAAAATTATAATATGCATTCAAGGATAACTAATAAATTGTAACCAATAATTTTTAGGTAAGCAATTTAAGGAGTGAGTGTAATGTTGCATGGGCCCACAAAGTTGCATTTAATCAAACATTAAATTATTATGATGGAAAATCTCCCCCGACCAAGACAGCAACAAACAGTTGGTGCCAAATGGCCGGCAACCATTGCGGAAATACCAAATTGCGTACAATGGAAACAATTATCTCCCCTGACCATGACAATAACGAATGAATGGGTGAAAATTGTTCCGGCAACACCTCATTGCGTATTGTCGCCACAATAAACGATACCATGTTTTATTACTGGACTTATTACCTCGATTCTTCCATTGTGTCGTTCTCCCACATTCAAACTGTTGCAGAGATCAAACATAGCCATAGCCACTCTGAACTCTGAATAAATATGGGAGGCTCAAGAGTTCGCAGAGAAGGTAGCGAAGAATTGCTAGATGAATTTCCATGCGTTAAACCATTTTTTGAACAAGTCGCCTAGATAGAGTATATTCACAGTTTCAGGGGTATGATGACGACATAACTCTAGAATTTTCCATGCATTACAGGGAGGGTAGATTTGATGTAGCAAAGGCAGTGGTGCATGTGATAGAAGAAGTGATTGCGGACGTGGCATGCTTACCCTAGACGGGAGAATAGTGGTTTGCACCCCCAAAACCCCAACTTGATGTTGTGCGGAAATTCCTTGAGGCAAGGAATAGTTGCAGAAGATAAGCACAAGATTTGACAGTAGGGCATTACCACAACCCTAGAAATATGTTGCATTCCTTGTCTAGATATTTTTCACATGCGAAGTAAGGTATGTCGTTATTTATTACCATCACATCTGGTCGTTAGACCACTTGCATCATGGTAGGTTGGTTGATATGTCTTTATTTCTTGCAAAAACCCTAGAGCATATGGCTCGATCTATGCATAAATCAAAGCGTTCATTAGAAATCCTATCCCACCATTGCCTCATTAAACTTGTGGTGGATGTTGCACTATAAAGGGAAGGGAGAACTTAGTATGAACTAGTTGGAAGGCCATTGTATGTTGAAGCTACTACCTCGCTAAAGGATGCCCTAGCAACTGCAACTCTACCCCATGACCTCCCAGCTACAACTCTGTCCCATGACCCCCCACCTGCAACTCTACCCCATGACTACCCAGCTACAGAAATCCCCACAGACCCTTTCCATATGGCAACTGAGTCACCCAGTGTTCAAACTAAGGTTTCTAAGGATTCTGCTACTAAATCCCCACAGGAAGGAGACAAATAAGATGATGATGATGAAGTATAAATATTGGGGAGTAAACTTGCCACCAGAAGATTGAGAGGATATAAGAAACTCCTAGGAGTAGCACCAAAAGCCAAGTAGAACAGGAGAAAGTGAGGTTGTCTTGCTCTAGTTCCTGAAACCATCCCCATTGTTATAGAAGAAACAATAGAAGAGAAAAAGCAATAGAATCCACAAGATGTATTTATGGAAGAAGGAGTCGTGGAGAAAGGATGCATGCAACAAGGATACATGGAACAAGGATTAGGTCACTTTGCTGACACAAAAGAACATGTTGATAAGGTTCCCTCTCCTCATTCTGACTATGCATACATACAAGGAGTAGACGAATGGTATGGAACAGAGGACCTTGCCTCAATTTCACATTTTTATGGGGATGATGTGGAGGACGAGCCAACTGTACCACCAAAATTGTCCTCCAAAAATGAGGAGGATCAACCAACTACACCACCAAAATTGTATGGGGAAGATGAGGAGGACCAACCAACTACACCACCATAATTTTATGGAGAAAATGAGGACCAACTAACTACACCACAATAATTGTATGGGGATCATAAGGAGGACCAACCAACTACACTACAAGAATTGTGTGGGGATGATGAGGGGGACCAACCAACTACACCACCGAAATTGGAAAAGAAGCATGTTTGAGCAGTAGGTACCCCTACAAATCTTCCTCTGTGTATTTCATTTTTCAGGAAGAATAGCATACTCTAGATGAAAAATAGACAACTACAAATCAAAATTAAAACCCTAACAAATGAGCTAAGACAAAATAAACTTTTGATAGATTAAATTTCTTGGCCCAAGCTACAGAGTCCCTGCCCATTGGTGTCATAGATATAACTTCTCTAGGGGTCCAATAAAATATACCCCTTGGAAAAAAATACTAATGCCATTGTTGTTCAAACAGAGGACCAAAAGCTAGAGATGAAATTGACCAAAACCACAACTGTGTAAATAGAGGAACAAGAATCATAGATGAAACTAAAAAAAGAAATGATTGTACAAATAGAGGAATAGGAACCGGAGATGAAACTAATAGAGGATTAAGAACTAGAGATGAAACTAACAGAGGATCAGGAACCAAAGATCAAACTGACCAAAGACACTATTGTGCAAACAAAGGATGAGGAACCAAAGGATAAATTAGTCCTATGTATACCCTCTTATAAAGGGAAAAGTAATACCTTTCCATTTGCATGAAAACTTAATTCGTGACCTTTGCAAGACATGGGAAGAATATATAAACAAAGTTCAAGGAGAACATAAAAACACAATGGCTGAGCTACAAAGCAAGTTGAACAAGATGGAGGATGATAAGAAACAACTCGGACAAATAAGAAACGGTGTGTTTAGTTGCAGGGCTCCTTCAACTAATTATAATGTGTACTTGACAGAAATATTTTTGATGTTTAAAAAGAATGTTATCATCAACAATAAGCCTTTCCAGGTTGAATATACATATGGTTTCATAGAAGCATATAGGGCCTACATGAATCTAGAAAAAGACTTTCTCTATGAACTGTACCAACATAGTTTTCTGGTATCTCTTAACAAAAAATGGAATCCCAACCCTAATGTAGGGGATGTCCAATTGAGAGCCTTTGTATCATATTTCAGAAGTTAGGCCAATTGGGTGGAAGCTCTTAAAAATTTTAAACGTAAATCCAAGAGAATTTTGTGGGTTAGAGGAGAATATGAAATACTTGTAGAGGTGATAAAAGAACAACAACAGTTGGCCAGTTCGTCAGAGGTAGAAGATTATATCGTCAAAAATAGGCAGCAGACCATTGCATATTGTGTAGCCTAGATTCAAATACTGGAGACTACCACACAAGAAGGATGTAAAGCAAGGTGGGATGCCTTGAGAAAACAAACTCGAAATAAAGATCAATATAACTACCTAAACTTAAAGATAGCCTTAACAAGGGTTTCTCATTATATTATTTCCATGGAACAATGTAGGAATAAATGGATCGGTCTTAGATTTTGATATCTAATGATCTGACTACCGACAAGGATATATAAAAAAATCCTACACCCTGGAAAAAAGAAAGAGTTTGAATGTTGGAATGAAATTATGGAAATAGGAAGGTATCTTCGTCCTGGTGAAGTAGGACACAGTGATTATTATATCAACAATATTCATGAAAATCCCCTTCATTCTTAGATTCAGATTGACCCTTCTATTCTTACTAATATTCACTCCTTCACTATTGCTGATATTCACTCCCTCACCATTACTAACACTCATTGCCACTGGTGTGGAAACTCATAGTCAGCAAACACATAATATTTGATGTTGTAATATATATTATTATGCAATAATATATCACCATTAGCATTGAGAAGTTATTAAAAAACTGGTAAAATTGTATTTTACATGTTTAGTTAGAATTTCGTTGCATTTCCTCTACAAATTTTGTTACATTTCATTTTTTTTATCCCAATTTATATATTAGGTTCATGTTTAGACATTGTGTGTATGTACGCATTATGCAAATATGGAAAACCTTGTGAAATTTATCTTCCATAACATATAAAATAATCAATGTATTGAAAGACTGATTGTAAATGCATGGAGATATTTACTGACCTTAAATGACAATTCAGATAGATAGACAAATCAACAAACATATCCTCACCAACTATCAAACATACGTGAACACATTCAACAAAACAATAATACATGTAATACACTAATAAATTTTAAAATCAAATTGAAAACAAATGCATCACAACAAACCTAGAAAGTCATGCATTATTGGAGCAAGGGCGGCCTCACTTGTTGAGTCGTTCAAACTCAAATGGTTCATCTTCATCTGCAGTGTTATACATGTCAATTTCCAATATTGCATTTTGTTTGCTTGTTTTTCTTCTCTTTTTGGGGCTCAGGAAACTCTTCTTCCTCTTCAAATATGACTAAAAAGCACCCAACCCATACGTGAATTCATAATCCATAATATGAATATTGTTGGCATCATCCAAGATTTTTTTAACCAAAGCAATCAATTGTTCAATCTTGGTCAAAGTAGCAGGAGGATTTTTTCAAACTAGGTCTATGTAGACAAATAAATCCTCTTTAGCCAACTCAATTCATTCAACATTTACATCAAGATTGTGACTATCCATGGAAAATGTGTTTGCGTCTTCACCAAGATCCGATATTGCCTATATATTTATCTCAGGAGGGTCATTGTATGAATCAGTTGTGCTTTGATGATTTAGTAACTGGTTTGAAGCCATTGAATGGGAAGACAACCAACCCACCTTAATGGCATGCTTGCAAATGTTGCCACGAATAGGCCATGGGAAATCATAAGTTAAGAAAGTTGTGTGATGACAAGTGACAAGATATTGCTTATTATGTTTAGATTGACTCCTCACCCAAAACACATGAGACATTTTCTCATGAGCGCTGCAATCACTATCTGGAATTCTTTTTTCTTATTCCATTGATGGTTCAAACTATTTCTCTTTCCTGTAATTATTCAAAAATCCTTCCTTTTTTAGAATTTCCTTAAACTGATAGCAGGGTTCAACATTTTTTAAAAGAACATATGTCAACCAATCCATCCTACGAGAACATTTATTTCTTCTATCAGATAGAAAGTTTGTCTTTAGGTACTAGTGATATGACTCCACAACATTGTTTGTCCCTTAATTTGCATGGGGAAAGTCCTGAAAACCTTCTACCCACATCCCTAATTGCATAAAATCTGGGTTAATGAAGATATTTCATTCGTATGAAAACAAAAAAAAAAAAGAAATGTAAGAAAGAGTTTTTCAACTTACAAATCTTGTCACCAACAACCCAATTCTTGTGGAAGTAGTCTAGGAACTTCTCCTCATTAGCAAATTTGTTGAAGAAATCATTAATTTCATTACTCACTTCAACATTGGAACAATAATCCATAATTAAACCCAAATCACTAAACATCTCTTTTGCAATTTATGGACTACTCGCCAGTCGATTCACAATTTTTAGTCATGCTCAACGTGCATGCCAAACACAAAAGATAACATTGCACCTTGTGATTCCCCTTCCACATTCAATTCATTTCAAGCATGTTAATTTTGTAATAAATACAATTTGTAATGTAAAATAAGAAGATTGAAGTTACCTTGAAGCACTAATTTCAACCAATGCTTCATCAACCATGAAGACATTAACTTTCCAACTATGATAAAATTGGTGACACCTATGCATGAGGTGCTCCAACCATAGTGAAATGTCTTGTCATGTATTACATGATTCCATCACCCATGCAACTGGCACTCCACTTTGTTTCTCATCAAACACCATGATTGTGTACAACTGATACTATCACATTCAAAAACCATTTGAAGTCAACTTCAGCTCATTAATCATTATCAATCATTACTAATCAAATTATTGTACTAGATCAATCATTCTTAGTACACTCACCCCATATTTATTTGTGTTGAATGTTGAATCCATAGTTATTAAGCTATTATTCAATAGCTTCACTATGGTCTCCAACATCCACTTCATCTGAATTCCAACTATAAGATGGATCTCTCCACCATTGCGATTTTGATAAAAGAAAAAATCATCTCGGTGTTTTCTTTACCAAAGGTTCACACTCATTTCATCCTTATTATGAAACTGATACTTTCCTTTCATTAGATGATTATAAATGTTAACAACATCTTGCCTACACTAAAATAAATCCCTATCTCGAGTTGCAACATCCATGTCAACATACTTTTTAACATGCATTTTGCAAACCGAGTAAACTAGCACTTCCAAGAGGAAATAACTCTCTACATAGGAAACCATGTCCCTTTGTAAATTTGGTTGATGCAGGGACCTAGCATGACCGAAAGTGTCTTGTTGACCATGACAAGGCCATCCTTGGCTATTTACATGCTCATACATGTTATATGTTATTATCATTATCCCAGGGATTTAAACCATAACTTTTACAATGAAATGGCATCGACAACACCTATTTTTCACAAATGAGGATCTTCACTTCATCTCATCTTGTACTCTTCTACCCTCAAGGCCATATGAACAAGAATAACTACATAAAAATTTTGAAAATTCAATGCATATGAATCCATGAAAAATGATTTAGCACTATTAATACCAACATCTAAATAATGCATCTCTAAAAAACTTACACTTCATATAGAAAGGAAGCAGTAGACCTTGAGCCTGGGTGTTTATTTTGTACCTGGGTGAAAGAACATGGAGCATCTAGGTTCATTTCCTTTCCTCTAATAAAGCCTTTAATTCTAGTTGAAGGGATTTTTTCAATCCGATCAATCTCCATGTGTTTTCCATGTACTTCAGACCAATCTAAATCCGTTATAGAAAATATGATCTTTTCTTTAGGGTATTGCACCGGAAGGGTAATGATTTTTTCCCATTTGACTTGCTTTACCATTTTCTTACCCAATGAGTTGTTGCAACAGTAACCCAGAATGTGTTGCAACAGTGACCTAGTGAGTTGCCAAGATGGTGACCTAGTGAGTTGCCTCAACTATAAGGACTCCCAATTGTAAACCAACGTGTTTCCAATGTGGTAAACCAACGATTTGCCTCAACAGTCAACTAGTGAGTTGTCACAATGTGAAACAAATATTTTCCGCAATAGTTAACCAACGAGTAGTCATAATAGTTAACCAATGAGTTGTCGCAATGGTTGACCAACGAGTTGCCACAATGGTTGACCAGCAAGTTGACTTGTGGTTTTTTTTACAATCAATTTTTGTGCTCTCCTAACCTTGACAAGCAACAACCAACTGTGTGCAACCCAGAACAACATTTCCTTTATATAATAGTCTTAATATATTGGGTTTTAGTAATGTGGAGGATAAAGGTTTTCAAAAATTTTGTTTTGACCAACACCACAAAAAACAACAGAAAAACAAACATTATTCTCATTAACCAAACTTGCAATTTGCGTAGGTTTTAACATTTCCTATTTTGAACTTACAATATGAGTTATGTTCGGATATAAACATCTGTTGCGATTTTTGCATGTTCTTTATGGAATTTAAGCTCCATTTATGTTGAACATTAGACCAATATTTTCTCCATCTTAGGGTGCATGCTTATTAACTAGATCTGGAATCCGCAACTCACAACATTTCCTATTTTGAACTTCACTGCTCGCGTTGAACATTGGACCGATATTTGAACATTAGACTGATATTTGTAGGTGGTTCCAATTTTCTCCATTTGAGGGTGTAGGGGCTTCAAAATGATCCCAGATTGAATGGAATTCAAACTAACAAAGGTGGGAATTCAGGGTGTGTGGCTACATGAGTTAGGTGACCTATCATGTCATCCAGCGAGCTCGCTTGCAAATGGGAGCTCCACCAACAGAGTATCCGAGCGGCGAGCGAGGAAACAAACGTTGGAAACAGAGCTTTTAATGTCAACGTTTGGGACAAACCTGCGAGTTGTTAACCTTTGGGAGGGATGGGACTCGGTTGCTAGAAGGGCCTCGCTAATGGCAAGGGAGCGCTAAACCCAAAGGGTGTTTCATTGACCTGTTAGCTTACTTCGATCTTGTGATGTACCATTATCACTATTATTTCCCTTGAAAAGTAGTTGACCCTATCTTCATGTGTCGCCCAATCCTAAGTAGAGTCCTCCTCTACTGCCCATTTTGGGTATAATCATGGGGGATTCACTCAATGAATCTCTGACATAGCACGTGCGTTCATGGCATTCTAAACAATACCCTTAATTTGACTATATATTGGAAAATACCTCTGAAAACCACATTATTTAACATCCTACTAATATGAACCCAATACACCTTCCCAATTTACAACACCCCTACTTTCACTAGATATTGTAGGTATCCAATTTTTCATTAACATTTTTTATACCCCTTTATATTTTTCGTTAACTTTGAGCTCCATTTTTTATACCTGCCAATATAAAAACCCTTTACCCCCTATTATATTCTCAATATATTATGTCATTTTTTCCTCAATAGATATCTCCCAATATGAATGAACGTGGTATGGTATTTCTCCCCTAGTGAAGCCCTCGTGGGTACAGTACCATCCCGCCCAGTCAAATTTTCTGCCCCCTTTCTGAATTTTGCAAATCCCCTTGTTCTTCTGAAAAAAAAAGCAACGATAGTCTGAAAATGACAACATTCAGAATTGTTCAACAAGGAACCTTGAACATTGTGTGGCAGGAATTTATAGTATGAATGTTTATGCAGGATTGACAACAAGATTGGAATGAAAGAAAATAAGATGTACTTCCATGGTGACCAATCCCTGCGAGGCAAGGGATGTGGATGTGGTTTTGCTTTGCCTTACTCTAATTGGATTAATCTGTTTAGCGTTTTCTAACAAGGCCCAAATGGGGTTCATTAATCCCGTCATTTTAAGATCCTTTTCGCACAAATTTGCAAACCTTTTTTAAAATCCCAGGATACTACACTGAAACTACAAATTATTTTGTAAGTTCACAATTCCTCAAAATATTTATATAGGCCTATGGGATTTGATATTTATAAGGTCATTCTACTAATTTATCTGTATAAATGTGTAGAATTATAATAGTACTGCAATGTTCGTTCATAAAATGGAGCTTGACTTAAGACTCTTAAAGGTTGCAAACCTAGACAGAATGGTTATAATCAAATCACTGAATGCAGTATGGGTGCAGAATAATGGCATGATCCATCAATGAGGTTTTGACTGTGTTAAAATCCTATGCCAAGGAAAAATTCCCTAGCCAAGATGTTTGGGCAGTGGAATATTTAATCATTTTATTGATATCATGGGTGATGACCTTCTACAGTTAGTTGAAGAATCAGGACAAGAAAAGTAAGGTTTTTGGTGTTGTGAGTGCGAATTTCATCGTGCTCATTTCCAAACTATGTGATAGTATTCCTTTCATGGTTATCGATCCATTTCACTCTCCAATATTATATATAAATTAATCTCAAAGATCATTGCGACCCACCTGAAGGAAAAACTCTCTATTTGTATTTCTCATGAACATTTTGTTTTTTTAAAGAATCAACAAATCTAAGACATTATGGCCATAGCTCAAAAGAGTATACACTCCATTAACGCTCACTTGAAGGAGGATATCATCGTAAAAATAGACTTTCATAAGGCATATGATTGTGTGGACTAGACCTTCCTTTGTTTGATTTTGCACAAGATCGGGCTTTTTGTTGGTGTCATTGAATGAATCATGGCTTGAGTATTCATGATTAATTATGTGGTCTTGATAAATGATGTGCCCATGAATTTATTTTGGGAATATTGCACGCTAAGATAGGGATGCTCTTTATCCCCTTTATTGTTCCATCTGGTCATTGATGGTTTGAGTAGGCAAATTTCAAAAGCAAAGATGGCGGGACAATTTGTTGGACTTAAAATCACAAATAAGGTATATGTTTCTCACCTTATGTTTGTTAATGATGTTCTCCTCTTTGGTCAGGTATGACCGAATCAATGGCATTACTTTTCCCACATTATCTCTAAATTGTGTGATGCTTCCTGATTGTATATGAGCAAACTAAAATCTATGCTCGTTAATGCATCCAACGATTGAGATAAAATTGAAGAGATTGCTAATATTTTTTCTATCAATTCCTCCTCCATGGACACTGGCTTCAAATATCTTGGTTTTAATTTGAAACCAAAGAGCTATCTAATTTGTGACTGGCTGTAGTTGATTAAAAAATTTATAGGGAGATTATCTATGTGGTCTCACAAATGGTTGACGATTCGAGGGAGATTGATCCTCGTTCAATCAGTTTCACAGAATATCTATGTATATTGGATACATTTATATGTGTTTCCTAAGCACATCATCAAGAAAATCAATGTCATTATCTCCAATTTCCTATGGTCTAGTGCAAAGGGTGGTTATAAGTTTCATCGCATGTGCTTGGAGGATATCACTAGGAAGAAGGCGATGGGAAGTTGGGGGCTCAAAAACCTTGAAAATTTTGGTTGGCCTCTATTGACAAAAATATTTTGACATGCATTATTTTGAAATGGTATATGGTAGGATATTATAAGGGAGAAATATATGCACAATCGATCTCTTCATTCTTGGTTAAGTGATGGGGTCATACCTTCAAAAAATGGATCCTATATATGGGAGGGATTAATTAAAATCAAAAAATGGTTTATTGGAAATTTACGATGGGACATCGGTAATGGTTCTTTGGTTGTTGTTGGTTTCGATCATATTTGTGGTGTCCAAGAAGCTCATACTTTACCAAGTGAAATCATTCAACACCTCCATGGCTTGGCAATTTTCTACATTAATTAAATCCAATATGAATGTTTTCTCTTCATCTATTCCCTAAGTGGAAAAGGGTATAGGATTTGGGATTATCTAAAAATGAAGCTATTATATGGCAGAAGTATATATCGAAATTAAAAACGTTTGTTATAACCATTTGTAATAGAGAGCCCCAGGGGATAGCTCAATTGGTCAAGTTCCCATTGTGAAGCACCTTTCCAATTGGGAGGTCACAAGGTCAAATCTCCTCGACACCCTTGGGATTAGGCCCGACCGGATAAACCGATGGGTAGATCCCTTCAGGTGGATTTGCCTGGATTATTACCCATGGATGTAGCGGCCACTCGGTGACCGTGAAACACAGTTGAAAAAAACCATTTGGAATAGAGAAGATTCTCTTATTTGGGATGACCAATCTGATCTGAGACATATAACTGTGTAGGTGATTTATGATCATATTTATTCTTTCCCGTGGGCCTTTGTGGCTACATATTGGGTCAGGTATATCTGGTCCAAGAATATGCCTTTAAAATTACAAATATTTGGCTGGATTGTATGGAAGAAAAGATTCTATCTTGGGAGAATATTTGCAAAAGGAGATTTTGTGGGCCTGGCAAGTGTTGTATGTGTTAGGGTGAAGATGAAAAATGTATATCACATATTTCTCCAATGCTTTGTTTCCATTTCCATTTGGATAAATGTGTTACAACATTTAAATATTTATGGGAGTTAGAGGTATGTGTCTATTGAATGTGTATTAAGAAATGGATGACAAATTATTTGGAGGTCAGGACTCTCCCATTTTTTATCTTTTAGGGTTTATGGCGTTGGACGAATGCCATGTTATTTGAAAATATCCCTACTGACATTGCCCGCACTAGCGACATGATATATGTTTATTTCAATGAATTTGGTCACGTGGCTCAATGTGCAAAATGTGGAAGTTTCATATATATTAGATGTCTAATTAGATTCCTTGCAGGTTTAATTTATGGTGCCGCGCAACTACATATTTGTGGATGCAGTATCCTAATAATGTTATTCTTGGATTTATATTACCACTTCCCTTGGCACTGTGGGTTAGGTTCAAACTTAAGGACTAAGGTTATTGCACTTTGGGGTTTACTTTTTCGTGTGAGTTGGCTTCAAATTGAGATTGTTTTTGTTTATGGCGATTCAAAGGTCACTATTCATTGGATAAATGATAGATTTGCCTTTGACCATCCTTTGTTGAGCAACTAGATGTGCAAGATCAAAATTAAAGAGTATGTTCCAAATGGTTTCTTTTGTACAGGGAACCATATTTTGTTTTTGATGTGCTCTCAAATAAGGGCGGTGGGTGGGATCCACTACACTTCCTTTTTCAAGGGAAATCGTCAAGCCTCTAGCATGATTCCTTTATTTTGAGTTGTTTTACACTAGTGTCCATTGATGATTTGAAGGATTAGTTTAAATACTATTTATGTAATAGAAATGTAGTTGAACATATTATAATGTCTATGTATAGTTTATTTTTGATGCCTAAAAGAGACTCTTTTAGTTCAATGGGAAGATGAAGTACATGGGACCTTTTCTATCATGATCATGTTCTGTGTTTTTTATCATAACATATGTAAACTAGATTTTGCATTAATAAACATGTTGATTTTTTCTTTCCTTAAAAAAAACTTAACTTTAAACATAATGTTCAATTTTTTTCTAAAATCAAAATAATGTCAAAAACTTATTTTATTTATTTAACAATATAATAAATAAATTCATTAGAAGAGTTTTGAGGTCTAAAATGGGTCTCCTAAGTAAATTATAAAATAATAGTGGAAATAATAAAATAAGATTAGATTACATCATCAAATTTTAGAGGGAAAAATGAAAAAACTATTTTTTCAAGTCATATTTTCAACTTATCTCCCTATGGGTTTACTCAAATTTTGATGATGTTTCATGTATTTCTCATTTTTCATGTAGTAGGATCCATCGAAAGTATGAAATATGGGAGCTCCTTAGATGAGGAATTAAATATTGCATCCAACTAGTACTCCCACTCGAAATTTGAGTAAAACCCTAGGGAGATAAGTTAAAAGTACAAGTTGAAAAAGTAGTTTTATTATTTTATTATTCTTTAATCTTTGTACTTTTTTATTCCAAAAATGGTGAATCATCGCCATGGTTGACATCATCATCTTGAATCATATTGGTTCTTATAAAGTTTATTTTGGTTGTACATTTTTCTCAAGAGACTCATTTTAGACCTCAAAATTCCCCTAATGTTTTCTTTTTTCTTTTTATACTCCTACATAATAGTAACTTTAAAAGATGTTAAGATGATTATTTATAATATGGGCAGTTTAGTTAGCAATTGCCATGCTATGAAGTAATATGTAAACTATAATATTCAAGTTTCAAATCTCCCATGATTCAAACATATACATCTTGAGTAGGCCTAATGATTAAGAGCATGTATTTCCACGTGTAAACTTTACAAATTTGATGTTTGGCTTAGGCCTTTAACATTACCTTATCTAACTTACTCATATATATAATCACATTATTTTTTTAACATTTTTTTATTATTATTCACATTTTTTCAACCAAAATTAATATAAAACACAAAAATCATAATTTCAAATTCAATATAAAGTACAAGAATCAAATTTCTTTTTTAAAATCTCAAAAAATTAAAAAAATATATTTACAATTTTAATCTTCGAATAACCAAATTAAAATTTACAATTTTTTAATCTCAATAAATAAAATAAAAATTTACAATTATTTAATCTCGCGTAATAACCCAACCTAAAATTTTCATTTCTTTAATAATCTCAATCAACTCTTTTTTTTCTTTTTTTAAGTTCTCATTTTTAATGTGAATAAAAAATTAAAATTCACAATTTTTTTTTTTATCTAAAATTACAAAGGTTAAAATTCTCAATTTTTTATAATCTCAACCCTTTAAGAGTTTTTAACTTTATCAACCAACTTTATATAGTCATTTTAATTTTTAAGTTCTCAATATTAATGCGAATAAAAAATTAAAATTCACAATTTTTTTTATCTAAAATTACAAAAGTTAAAATTCTCAATTTTTTATAATCTCAACCCTTTAAGAGTTTTTAACTTTATCAACGAACTTTATATAATCATTTTAATTAAAATATCCTGTAGAAATTAAATACAAACTTTATGTCATCATTTTAATAAAAATCTAAATTTCCAGTGATTTAAAATCCATACCATAAAGTATTTAGCTTTGTCAATAAACAATTTTATTTTATAACTTTATGTAAATTAAACATAGCATTGCATAAAAATTTATATATTTGTTTCGATCGTTTAAAATATTTAACTTCTTTATTTGATTTACTAAAATATCTTACATGAATCAAAATTTATATCTTTTATCTTAAACTTTTAAATTATTTAGCTTTGTCAACCAACCTTATATAATCTTTTATATGAATTAAACGTAACAATGAATCAAAGCTTTGTATATTAAATATAGCATTGGTTCAAAATCTATATCAATAAAATATCTAGCTTTTAACAAACTTGATATATCACTTTAATGAATTATCTTATATGAATTAAATATAGTATTAATTAAACTTAGTTTAATCATTTCAATTTATAAAATTGTTAAATAAGTTTTTATTATAAAATTGAATTTAATATTTATAATTAAAATAAATTAAATAATCAAAAATTTTATAATTAATGTTTTTAATTTTCATAATTTTTAAAATATATCAAATAAAATAAATAAAATATTAATAACCATCCAAATAAAATAAACAAAAATATTAATAACCATCTAAACTTTTTAAGATTTTAAATATTTAAATATTTCACTTTTAGTAAACAAGTGTTTTTTTTAATACTAATCTTTATTAAAATAATGGTTAGTATTTCTCAACCATCGTCATCATCTCATCATGAACACTTCACTTTCAAGCATTCGTTATGTTTTACTTATGGATTGTTTTAGTTATGGATTGTCTATTGGCTATTCTTCCAGGAAATTTAGCCCTTGTCCATGTACATTTTCATGGATTCTTTATATCTTTGCACAAATACATCTTTCGTTGTCCATGTACATTTTCATGGATCTTTTATATCTTTGCATAAATACTAGTGAGTTTATCTTTGCATTCTATTTCTTTTGAATTCTAAAGCTACAGTTTTCATTTCCCCCTTTTGAATATCTTGCTATGTCTAGTGGAGTTGACAATAGACTTGCTGCAACATCATATTGATATCTCTAGTCGCTTCGACAATTCTTCCACACCCTTGCCAATTTTCTCCTCCTCCATATTCATTGAAGTGTCCATTTGGTTTCTCTCTCTCTCTTATTTCTATGTCCTAAGCTCAAAACAGCCTCCTAACTCCTCCATGTCCTGAGCCTTCCCCTTTTCACACCGCTCTCCTCCTCTACCCAACTTTATTCCAACATTGCCCCCTCTTGTCGCTCCTCCAACACCTGAATCACTGGTGTCTCACAGGGCCATGACTTGTCTTGGTCAAAGCTCTAGCAGCGGGGCGACTCCCCCTCATACTCATGCTCAAGAAAGCATGGAAGCCGCTACCAAAAGATAAAAAGACCTCACTCCCCATTCAGTTCACAAAGAGATAGAAGATGCCAAGTGGGAAGCTTAAATTGAGATAATGCTTCTCTCATATATTCATGTGGGGAAAGATGTTGGCCAAACACTAACAACATTCAAACCAAGCACACTCAATATATGTAAACCATGGATTTGTATTCGCATGAAGACCATTATGTGCAAGAACACTAACAACATTCACACCAAGCACAATCAATATATTATCAACTATGGATTACACCAAGCACAATCAATATATGTCAACTATGGATTTGTATTAGCAGATAAAGACTATTATGTGCAAGGTTCTCGTTAAAAAAAACAACACTCATGAAAAAATCCTCATCTGCATCAATGTCTTAAACAAGAAGTCAACAAAATAGACTACAAGCTCAACAAGTTTGCCAAAAACATTGACCAATTTAGAGCTTCAAAATAATACACAATTATTTTTTTTTTTTTTTTTAGTACCTCCTTTATACATAGAGACAAAGTTACCCCACTCAGCAGCACCTACGGAATCAGCACCTACGGAATGTTCTATTGTTATGGCGGTTTCCTGATCGGCCAACATCGTCAAAAGATACGGTGTCCAGGCAAGCAACCATGGTCAAAGTTCCGTAAATGGCTCTCAGTTATACGGTTGGACAAACATCGTCAAAGTTCCGCACGTCGATTTCATAGAGGTTGAAGTAGCTTACGTATACCGCTCGCTTAAAATTCGGCCACCGACAAATTGCAATCGACATTATCATTTCCTTATTTCCTAAATTAAAATATTTAAAGTACCCGTAAAATTTTTAACTTCGCAAATTTCAATACCATGAATAATTTTTATAATTAAGCAAATTTCAATATTATGAATATTTTTTAATTCAATTTTTATTAAAATAAATATTTTTTATTAAAATAATGAAACTTATATTTCTAACTAGGTTTGGGAAGTTCAAAATTATCCAAGTGAAAATTTGAGGTAGTTTATTTGTTTTTTTAATTTATCCTATTAAATTATATATATATATATATATATATTATATAACCAACCACTTAAAATTTATAACCAGTAATTTTTTTTTAAATTTATAGCCTCATTTTTGGGAGTTATTAAAATTTATGATGAGTAATTTAGAAATCAAATTAATCATTTTATAGGTTTATACTTTAATTAATAGATGAAATAGAGTAATTATTTTTTGTTAATTTTAACCAAAATCTAAAAAAAAAAAGAGTTTAAATTAATTAATCTGTAAAATTTAAGTGTCTCTCCAGTTTTTTTTCGAGAGATTGACTTTATTTATGCATTCAAAACTGTAATTTAAATAAACAAAAAATCAATCTTACTTGAAATTATGTCATCAATTTTTTGTAAAAAAATTCATTTCATTTATAATTAATCGCTGCTAAGTAGTTTTTAAAAATAGTGCGATTAATAAGTATTGTGAAATTAAAATAGTGGGAAATGAAATATTATGTATTCAATTTATTATTATTTATAAAAAATATATAAAATCTCAAATTTACGAATATCTTTTACACTTTGAACACTTAAAAAATTATAGCACTAACATCAAAACTATCCCCAAAAAAATCAGATATAATGACTCGAGAACCCACCACAAAATCTATCCAAAAAAATTTCAAATATAATGACCTAAGAACCCACCACAAAAACATTAAATATTATATAACATGTTAAAATTTTGACTTTAACGAATTCCATATTTGAAAAGTTAACTGTTATTACTGGACTCCGTACTATTTACCTCACAGTGCCGAGAGGTATCTGATCTGTCAACTCGTATTGCAAGGAGGTATCGTCATTTTCTTCATCTTTTTTTCCAGATCCTGTGACGTGCCACTATGACTACTATTTCCCCTGACAAGTAGTTGACCCTATCGTCATGCACCGGCACCGCCCATTCCGGAGTCCTCCGCCACCGCCCGTTCCGGGTATAGTACCACCCCGACTGGTCGAATTTTCTGCCCCCTTTCTGAATTCTGCAAATCCCCTTTTTTTCGGAAGCAAAAAAGTTCTTCAAATCCCCTTTTTTTCGGAAGAAAAAAGTTCTTCAAATCCCCTTGTTCGTCTGAAAACAGAAAAAGTGGCAGTCTGCAAATGAAAATATTCAGAATTGTTCAGCGGGGAAACTTGAACGCCGTGTGGCATGAATTGCCAGTATGAATCTTTATGCAGCGCCGTCACTAAGACTGGAACGAAAGAAATTAAGGCGTATTTCCATGGCGGCCAATCGCTACGAGGTGAGGGATGTGGATGTGGTTTTGCTCTGCGTGACTCTGATTGGCTTAATCTGTTTAGCGGTTTTGAACAAGGCCCAAATGGGGTTCATCAATCCCGTCGTTTTAAGCTCCTTTTCACACAAATTTACAGACATTTTCAAAATCCCAGAGTCATGCACTGAAACCACAGATTATAATGTAAGTCCACAATTTCTCAAAATCTTTATATAGGCCTGCAGGATTTGATATTTATAAAGTCATTATACTAATTTGTCTGTATAAATGTGTAGAATTATAATGGTTCTGCAATGTCCGCTGATAAAATGGAGCTTGAATTAAGACTGTCGAAGGCTGCGAACTCAGACAAAACGGTCATAATTACGTCACTGAACGAAGCATGGGCGCAGAATAATAGCATGATCGATCTGTTCTTGCAGAGTTTCCGAGAGGGCAACGGAACTGAACATTTACTGAAGAATCTTCTCATCATTGCAGTGGATAACAAGGCACTCCACCGCTGCAGGCAGATTCACAAACATTGCTATTTGATGAAGACGGAGGGAATGGATTTCTCTGCCGAGAAGCTGTTTATGAGCAAAGATTACTTGAGGATGATGTGGAGAAGGTTGCGCTTCTTCGGCCAGGTGTTGGAGACGGGCTATAGTTTCGTTTTCTCTGTAAGTTTCAGATATAGCTTTTCGGTTGATTGTTTTTAAGCTTTTTTTAATTTATGAATTTGTACAAATTGGTACCTGGTTCCTTGCTGAAGTTTCATTTTTTTTCCAAATATAGTGTTTCAGTCATTGCTTATAAAGCTTTTTGAGGATTGAATTGGTACAAATTGGTACCTGGTCCGTTGCTACAGTTATGGTTTTGTTTTCCTTTACAGTTATGGTTTTGTTTTCCTTTAGCTTTTTTCTAACAATTATGTCTTTTCCGCATAAAAGTTATGGAAATTCCTGCTATATTTTGAAAAGTTATGGAAATTCTTGTTATATTTTGAAAAAAATTGGCAGGGATTTTTGTAAATTGAAGTAAAAACTGTTAAAATTCATAATTTTCAGTGTTTTAAAAGTTTTTGATGGTGCTTAATCCATTTCTATCATTAAAAACATGATTTAAACATTGCCTTTATAAGATTTTTTGAAATTATTTTGCCAGGATTGCAACTACTTTTGGCCTTTCGGGCAATTCCTCCGCCTCACTTTTGGCGGATTAGACAATTCCTCTGCCTCTTTTTCTTTATACTTTTGGCCATTTGGACAATTCCTCCACCTCTGTAAACGACTCATTTTCTTTATACTTTTAACCGTTCAGGCAATTCCTCGGCCTTAGTAAACAACTTCTTTTCTTTATAATGTTTCAGTTAAATCGTTTTTTTTTTAACTAGTTCTGGGGAGCCAATTATCCATTTATATCATATTCTAAATAACAGTGTCACTTATTCACTTATAATATATTCTAAATAAAAATGTAATACCTTGTCCATTCTTGTGTAAATTTTAAACAAAAATACACAGCAATTTCACAAACCTTTAAAACCCTAACCAATTATACATTTATATTATATTCTAAATAAGAATGTCACTTATTCACTTATAATATATTCCAAATAAAAATGTAATACCTTGTCCATTCTTGTGTAATTTTTAAACAAAAATACACAGCAATTTCACAAACCTCTAAATTTAGAAATATTATTAAAACACTCTGTTGAAAGCGTTGTCGTTTGGGCTGTGTGATCCAGCTGTGTAGATTAGCTGGACTTTAGCTTGGTGGATTACATCTAACTGGTGACAGGTTTAAATATAACTTAGATATTTAATTGTGCTAAAGTCTAACCATAGGTTGGTTCGAGATTATTGGCAGCGACTCAGCTCCTCCAGTTTATTAAAATTTGTTTAGGTTTAATATCGTGAAATTTCGAAACTACAAAAATATTGTCAGGGGTAAATTCTCAACTTATTTTTAGGATTTAGGTGTTCTATACATGTTGTAGGTAAGGATATGCAGATTTAGGTATACAATGTGTATAAAGCATAGTTACTCGGGTATCCCTTGGAGAGTAGCTACCTCAAGCTCCAGAGCTCCTGGGAAAGCTATCAGTACCTATTTCAAGCTCCAGAGCTACGGGGAGAGTTGGTAGGAAATGCTTTAAAATTATAGGGAGTTTTATTCAGTATTTTGGAGTTTTTAAGGGAGCTTAGCTGCCACAGATTTTGAGCCTTATTTTGAGCCGATTTTCAAGTTTTGGGTATTTATTTTGAGGAGAGAAGGGACTATTTGTTTATTTTCTAAGTAATACATGCCAGGTCAAGCATTGGACCACATGAGCTCTATAAAGTGATAAAGACGTGGAGAAATAGCAAAGGTTTCAACAAAATATACACAGGTGTAAGTCATTCCTCGACAACTTCTTTTGCAAATCTTGAAATTCAACAATTGCAAATAAGTTTGGTTTACTTTCTTGAAGTCTATCTTGAAGCTTTAAGGATAAGATTCAACAAAAGAGAAGTGTTAATGATAAGATTCAATGAAAGAGAAAGAATAATGTGTTAGAAGTTTCATTTCATAAATTTCCAAACTTGAATTTATAAGTTAAATATAATATAGTGTTGCATGAAATCACATAATAATCAATTAATAACAGCTTTTTTACCTGTTTGAAAATTTGTCGTGATTTTTTGTTGGCAAGAAATTTGATTGGCAAATTATTGATGAATTGATATTTTAATTTTTTCTAGCAATATTTCAGAATCATATTTTACATATTTCATTGTAAAATTGAATGTGCAGATAAATTTGATTAACACATTTTTATATATCTATTAGATATTCTATATATATATATTATTAATAAAATCTATTACATATTAGATTTTAATATATTATATTATTTACACTTTTCACTTGACATTTCCTGTAAATTTAAACAAAACTTAACCTCCCAAAAACCCTGCCCTGCAACATAAGTATAAAGGTAGTCAACTTTACTTCAGTGTATCTGAATTTATAAATTCTTTAGACCTAAAGCTTAACCTCCCAAAAACCCTGCCCTGCAACATAAGTATAAAGGTAGTCAACTTTACTTCAGTATATCTGAATTTATAAATTTTTTAGGAGTAGTCTATAACGCGAACTTTTTGAAAGTCTTTCTGGTGGATTTTTCCGGTCAAAATCCGGCAGCAACTCATTGGAATCCTAAATTTGATAGCTAGTTTATGCACAATCAATGGCTCCCAGGAGTTTTCCAGGGCGCTGAATCCAAATATACAGTTAAAAAACCATTTTAACTGCTAAAAATCAAGAATTAACGTCATTTCTTCCGCCGGATTCCGTTACCGGAATCTCCAAAAAGTCGCATTATAGACAACTCGAATTCTTTAGGTCTACACACAAAGTTCTATTAGATCCCTGAACCTGATTTTTCAATCGACATAAATTTCTTTACATCTAATATGCGCAGAGTTCTCTTAGATACCTGAGAGTTCCATTAGATACCTGAATTTGCAATCGATAAACTGAACAGCTAAAAATGAATTGAAAATTTAACCTTGCCAATGTTTTTGTATAAAAACCCCTTCTTTGAAATTTACTTTTAACTTATACCAATCGAATACACAGAATCTATAATAAAAATAAAAATACTCCCGATTCAATTTGATACCCTTTAGAGACAAACCTGTCCATGTGTAATCTATAACCATCCACTTTACCATTCTTGACAGCGATCGAACCACCGGCTTAACTAAGCTCAGGTGACACAGCCCAGACTCCAGTGACTCTCAGTAAATTGGATAAGGTACAAACTTTATAATCATCAAAATCCAAAATCCCCCAAGTATTATTCTAATGTTTTTTTGATGAGCTAATGCAAGAAAATTCTATTGAGCGCAAAAAGATTACAGCATATATACATCCATAAGCGAACGGCTGTAGCTAGCAGATTTATCAACACACTACAGAACACCAGACTCTGAAGGAGAGCAAACCAGACCCAGAAAAAGATAAGCAAAAGTCTTGAGCACTAGAAACAGAACCAAAAGACCCAGTTTACCAACCAGCAATATGACCAACAACAAGAACAAAACCATATTCCACCTGTGAAACCACAGGAATGTTGCATCCATATAGAATCGTGACCAAGTCTAAAAAGGACTTGAGTGAAGAAATTGAGAGCTAAACAGTTATTTATCTAGTTTGTGATTTCAATAAATTTCTGTCAAATTTTAGAAATAGACAGAAAAATCCATTAAAAAATTCAAAAAATCTCACTGAAAATAACTATCATTTTTATATTAACCATTGCATAATAAATTAATTTTACAATTTTTTTTTTTCTTATATAACCTCTTGTTGTTTTATTTATAACATTTTTCTTGTATAACCTCTTATTTATAACATTTTTCCAATATAACCTTAAAACTAGCTCCAGGTTTTTTAGCCCAGAAAACTATTTATTATTTTACATTTTTTTTTTTTTCTTATATTACCTCTTGTTGTTTTTATTTTCTTGTATAACCTCTTATTTATAACATTTTTCCAATATAACCTTAAAACTAGCTCCAGGTTTTTTTAGCCCAGAGAATTTTACTTATCAAACTTTTTCAAATCTTTAATCAAACTTTTTTAATTATACAAATCAACTTTTTCACAATTTAAATTCAATGATATTCACTTACAAATTAACTTTTTCACAACTTTATAATTTTGTTTATACAAATCAATTTTTTCAAATCTTTAATTAACCTTTTTAATTAAGGTTATACGAGAGCCGCTCTCAGAAGTTGAGAAATTTGCTTGGGGAGCTTTGGCACTTTATGAGAACGTTCCCTTTTAGGGGAGCTACAATGAGATTTTGGGAAAGTTTCGGGAGCTTTGAAGACTATTTTTTTGGAGTTTTCGTGTTCCCTGGGGTTGGGGAATACAATGCCTGTAGAGAAATATGTTGAACTGCTCGCAAAACATGAGCCTAAGTTGAAACCTTGGCAAGAAGAAAGGCCAAAAACATCTTTAACACCGGAGCAATCTCTTGATGGGTTAAGGAAGTGTGTGGCACCTCGATGTAAGGGCGATATTTGAGATGTCATACTGATGAGTATTTCTTTTATTGTTTATGTATATATGGCAAAAGATTGTGTGTGCATATTGTATGAGGCAGTGAATGCTTAAATATTAGAGTTTCTTTACTTTTTCTCTTAAGAATAACTAGAAAAAAATATATATTAATATATAAGAGAGATTATATATTTAAATCGATTTAATATTGAATATTTTATTCAATATTAATTTTGTCTTATATATAAATTATATTATAAAAAAATATTTTATATTTATATTTTAATTTTTTATTATTAATATTACCATCTTTATTAGCCATTTTTTTAAATTTTGAGGAAACCTTTAACCGCTACCAACACCCTTACCTAACATTCCCAAATTCCATTCCCAAATTCCAAAAACTCGTAAAATATAACAATTATACAAATCAACTTGTTCAAATAGGATAGCCCTACCCAACGGTACAACATAACGATTATATAAATCAGTATATCTTCATATTTTTAAAATATTATACCAATCAACTTTTTCAAATCTGAACTCAAACTTTTCAATTATCTTCGCTTAAAAATTAAAATTTTCAGAACTTTTATAATTTTATTTATACAAATCAACTTTTTCGAATCTTTAATCAATCTTTCTAGTTATACAAATCAACTTTTTCAAATATGACATCAGTTTCATCAATCTTTTCAATTATAAAAGTAAACTTTTTCAAGTATGACATCAACCTTTTCATATTTATAGAAGTATGTTAAAAGTTAATTAAATAAATTAGTTTCTTTAATTTGACATAATGTTGTTCCTTTTTCCTTCTGATACTTTATTTCAATCATGAAAATTAGTTATTATTAATTATTAAATAATTAAGTATATTTAAATATCTAAACTTTTTAGTGTTTATTATAATAATTAAATATTTTTTTTAGTTTTGTGTGATGTTTAATTGAAAATGTAGGGAAAATGGAATCAACTTAATGTCAGCAAATATTAGACAAATAGCGTATTAATTTTTTCTAATAATTAGATTATTAATTTCAATTAAAAAACAAATAACCTTTATATATATAAAAATCCTTTTATTGTAATATATAAATAGATTTATCCTATATAAATTAATATCAAAAACTTTTCATTTTATGTTTATGGAAAAAGATTGCAAGAGTATTTATATTAAAAAGACTGGATTTAATATAGATTTGTCCTCTGCATATTAATCAATGCCAAAGTTTTTCACCAAATTTTGGAAAGAAAGTTGAAAGTGCCCAAGATTGGGAACAAGAGATTGAGAAAATTAAAGATGATTATGCATTGGGTTTCAGGATACCGATATACTGTGGTTCCGGGATCCCTTCGTGAAATTCTCACCAAGCGCAGACATACATTTCGCTTCAGACAAATACAGAGGTCACCCACATGATCTCCAGAACAGCCCCAATGGCGGCTTCATGTACGTTCGCTCCAACCAACGGACAATCAGCTTCTTCAAGTTCTGGTATCAATCCAGATCAGCATATCCAGGCAAAAATGAGCAAGACGTATTAAACCTGATCAAATTCCAGGAGATCCGGCGCAGATGCCTTGAAGTCATCTTCCTGGATACGAAATACTTCAGAGGGTACTGCCAGAAGAGCCCGGATTTGAGCCTGGTCTACACCATGCATGCCAATTGCTGCAGAGGACTGAAGGCAAAGCTCCATGATCTGCGAAACACTCTCTCCGATTGGGAAAGGTACATCACCAAACCACCGGCAAGCCATGATGGCATCAAGGAAGTGCACTGGACGCCTGCACGGTCATGCCAGCGCTAACCGTTCAATTTCCAACTTTCTTGATTGGTATCAGATTAACAACAGAAAATTATGTATTTTATCAATATTTATTCAAACGCGTAGTCTAACGAGCTTCAAATTTCTCCGGAAAACAATGGAAAATTCGGCCAGAATTTTTTTTTTTTTTGAAATTTTGGTGTTTCAAGATTTTGAATACCATTATCAAAAATATAAGATTCAAAGGCTCTCTGTAAAAAAAAAAAAAAAACTAAATTAAAACGATTTTTTTTTGCCCAGTTTGGATTTAAACTTCCATTAAAATTAAATTAAGATATTTGTTACAAGGTCTTGATTCAAATCTCTTAAATATTTCTAAGGTCAAACCTTCCAGCCAGGGTGGAATTTGATGGGTGAATTGTTGGTTATGGGTGATTTTCTCGTCAAATACAACTTAAAATTTTATAAAATCGTCAAAGTTCTTTGTTGAAGTTGTGAAAACTGGCAGAAAGGTGTGAAAACCAATAAATTTGACAGATGGGCTTGTTTTGAAATTCCAACCCTACTTCTGCTTCCAAAGATACCTTTGGCAGGGTTAAAAGGCAGGGCAAGCCCTTCACTTTGAATAACCTTACACATAAATAATAATAATTAAATTACAATATTCAAATTTTCATTATGACTCATAAAATAGATAGTGACACAACACATGGGGTGTTTTGTAAATAATAATAATTAAATTACAATATTCAAATTTTCATTAAAATTGTTCATGACTCGTAAAGTAGATAGTGACACAACACATGGGATGTTCTGTGGTGAAAAAGTTACAGATTCAAAATTTCATGAAAAAAAATCAGTTATATTAAAAATTATAGTGGGCTAGGCTAAGTGTGATATTTTTTTTTTTTGTAATTTTGATTTTATAAACAACAAATCTACAAATTAAATATACCTATCTTCTCAGAACACATATAACTTAACAAACAAAAATATTCTTAATTTAATTTTCAATTTTTTTTAGTAAAACTAATTTTTATGCCAATTTAATACCACTGATATCTTTGTTTTTATTTTTAATCAATTGTTATAATAATTTTTTATCCTAAGAAACTTTTCAAATTAAGAAATCAACTTATGAAATTGCAATATAAAATTATGTGTAACAATGGGCGCTGAGAAATTGAATCTTAAAATTTAATAAATTCCAAGTTGCCTAACCAAACCTCACACTGACTCCAAATTGATGTTATTCTCTACCTGTGAAAATTTGGCTTCATAACTCCATCTGTATTATGCATAATCACTCTAAGTATACATCTATCATTATGGCACATACATTACCAGTGGATATAATTATTGTGAAATGACTTCTAAAACAAATTTATGTGGGGGTGAGTGCACAAAAGTCAATGGTATGAGTGTATAACGTGTAAATATAATTATCGTGAACTGACTTTGTGAACTAAAGATGGGTGGGCTAAGTCTACACAATTAAAGTGACACAAAGTTGGTAGAAGTTATGGTCCAATAAAATTTGTTATTTTAAAATGGATGATAATGTTAACAAGATTTTTTCCTCTTTGTAGGTTCAATCAACTTTCTCTCAATAAGTACTTGTCGTTATATCTTGATAAAATAGTGTGCTCGTTTGAACCCAGATTTTTCAACCTCTTTGCTGTATTTTTTAAATCTATGTATGGTATTATTTATAATTTAATAACAAAAAGAAAAATTAATGTATTTTTTTTTATTAAACCTATTATATATATATATTTTGTATTCATATTTGAAAAAATGTTAGAGGCAGATATTACAACACTCATAAATCTAATGGTATTCAACATGGAAGATATAGTACAAGATATGATAAAGAAGAACGTGAAGGTATAGAAGTTGTATTCTTATAGTTATTCATGTTTATCTTTATCTCAAGACATGTTGTATGTTGAATCTAAGATAATGTGATGATTATGGAAATTATGAAAGGGACTCATTTATACCCCTCATGTGTGTGGTGACAATCAACATGGAGGATAGAGTATAAAACATGGTAAAGAAGAAGGTGGAGGCATAGAGGTTGGGTTCTCATGGTTATTCATACCTATCTCTATCTAGACAACATGTTGTGCATTGAATCCAAGATACAATTATGATTATGGAAATTATGAAAGAGAGTTGTTTAGTTGTATTTCAAGTCAAACCTAAGAGCTAAAAACATTAAAACAAAGAAGTTTGGACATAATAAGAGAATGCTGTAGTCAACATGGCAAAGGCTACACCAGTTTTCGTGGTTATGACTTCTCAATTTTATTTTATTTTTTACTCTACTCCTTTGGACCTCTCTTCTTAGTTTATTTCCAGTATACTCTTTCATTATGGTTCTCCCTTGACCCATAACGCCTCAAAGAGTGAATTGATTCCACATCAATTGGTAGTTGTTCAGGGGGTGAAATTTCCCTCTCCCATGACCTCTTTCTAAAGCGGTTTCATTGCTACATTGGTCCCCTTCAACTTATAAAAGCAATAATTATTCTCTATTTCAATGTCTCACCCTACCACAAATTTTCCTTTGATCCTACTTTGGCACCTACAGATGGCAAGAGTTAGCAAGGGTAAAGATTGGGAAACTATAAAAAAAAAAATTACCGTCTAGAAAGTCCAAAACAAATACCCAAAATATTTCTTCTCAAAGAGCTCCTTGTTACATTACCAAGGCAGAGAAGGATTTCAAGGCAACAACCATCTATTTCCCCTCTAGATTCCTTAATCGACTCAAAGAAGAAATAAAACCCAAATAGAAACATCCATTAGCTAGAAGAGAAAAAGATATCTATTGAACAAATTCAATCAAAATTTAAGCGTTGGATTCAAGACCTTGGCTTCTCCTAAACCAAGTATACCAAGATATTTACTCTAACATAATTGTTATGGATAGTCAAGGATTCTATTGCCCAATTAATGGAAGAAAGGGACTCCAATAAAATGTAGTCCTCTACAAATTTGATGGATAATAAATTAAGGATAATTTTTAAAGCAATATTTAGTATTGATATT
This sequence comes from Pinus taeda, assembly GCA_000404065.3. Classification (NCBI taxonomy): domain Eukaryota; kingdom Viridiplantae; phylum Streptophyta; class Pinopsida; order Pinales; family Pinaceae; genus Pinus; species Pinus taeda. Next base: position 90,397 of record APFE031646046.1, on the reverse strand, counting down.
ATCTTCTAATAACTTTGAGGCAGCGATAATAATGAAATGGAACTGGAAAAAAAAAAAAAACAAACAAACAAACTTCCTCAAAGTTCTCACACTCTAATTCCATCCTCCTAAGAGAGAGCACCTACCTCCTACTAAAATGTAAAAGGGAATTACTAAGCCATATGACTCTACAAGCCAACCAATTTAAGAAAACTCCACTCTATTTTATATACAATATTGGGTGGTTTTCTTTCTTTGGTTTTTGTGTGATATTCTAGATTGCTGTTAAACATATATAAGTTTTAATATACTCATGCTAAAAAATTGTAAGACATGATGGAATTTTTTTATTAAAATCTATTCTCATTGATTATGGCTTTGGTTTCCTTGCTAATAAATTATATTTTCTATTGTTATATTATATATATATATATTATAAGACTTCATGCATAAAAATGGAATTTAAGATGGTTAATCTTCATAAGTTTAAAGGATCAATGTGGAAACTTCATAGGATTCTAAAATTCATGTAGAAAAATGTAAAGTGCCATTAATGTGAATAAATTAGTGTGGTCAATGTAAAATAGATTAAAGTGTTTATTTTGATTCCACTCTATTTCCACTCTAGATTCCTTAATCAACTCAAAGAAGAAATAAAACCCAAATAGAAACATCCATTGGCTAGAAGAGAAAAGGATATTTATTGAACAAATTCAATCAAAATTTAAGCGTTGGATTCAAGACCTTGGCTTCTCCTAAACCAAGTATACCAAGATATTTACTCTAACATAATTGTTATGTATAGGCAAGGATTCTATTTCCCAAGTAACAGAAGAAAGGGACTCCAATAAAATGTTGTCCTCTACAAATTTGATGGATAACAAATTAAGGATAATTTTTAAAGCAATATTTAGTATTGATATTATGTTCTAATAACCTTGAGGTAGTGATAATAATGAAATGGAACTAAAAAAAACTTCCTCAAAGTTCTCACACTCTAATTCCATCTTCCTAAGAGAGAGCACCTGCCTCCTACTAAAATTTAAAAGTGAATTACTAAGCCATATGACTCTACAAGCCAACCAATTTAAGAAAACTCCACTCTATTTTATATACAATATTGGGTGGTTTTCTTTCTTTGGTTTTTGTGTGATATTCTAGATTGCTATTAAACATATATAAGTTCTAATATACTCACGCTAAAAAATTGTAAGACATGATGGAATTTTTTTGTTATAGTCTATTCTCATTGATTATGGATTTGGTTTCCTTGATAATAAATTATATTTTTTATTATAATATATGAATAATTATATATATATATAATATATATGAGACTTCATGCATAAAAATAGAATTTAAGATGGTTAATCTTCATAAGTTTAAAGGATCATGTTATGGAACCAGCTCACAAAAAGATAGAAAAGATAGATCAACACCTTAGAATTTAGCCTCTTCAAGGGGGCAACCTCCTTTACATTACACAAATGAATGATTCCTTGATGATTCAAATGACGAAACCTCATTTCTATATATAAGAGTCTAAGGAGTCACAATATAACCCAGCCGACCTAACAATAATAATATAAAGGCACAATAATAACAATAGAGGGATTCTATGGGGCACAGTAATAACAATATGGGGACATTAGGGGCACAACAATATTAATAAGGGATACAACTACAATAGTAATGGGGTAATCACTAGTATTATAGGGACCTAACAAATTTCTCATCTAAGCAGTACCTATGTTGTATACTTTATATGGACTCTGCTACACAAAAAATGAGAAATACATGAAAAAAATGTGATTGCAATCACATTTTTTTAATGTATTTCTAATTTTTGTGTAGAAAGGTTCATTGAAAGTATGAAACATGGGTACACCTTAGATTAGGAATTAAATTATGCATCCAACGAGTGCTCCCGCTTGAAATTTCAATAAAATCATAGGGATATAAGTTGAAAAAAATAATTTTTTGTTTGTTTGTTTTTGTTATTATTTTTTTTTTTTTTTAATTTGTTTAACGTTTTACTCCAAAAATGGTGAATCCTCCCCCATGGTTGATATCATCATCTTGAATCCTATTGGTTCTTATAAAGTTGATTTTGGTTGTACATTTTTATTTTGAGGCCCATTTTAGACCTGAAAATACATAATTTCTTGTATCTATTTTCTTCCTTCTTCATTTTTATTTTCATTTTTAAATTATGAGTACCTCACCACATATGTCAAAACCTTAATGTAGTAATGGGATACCAAGCAATGTCACCTTAGGAAGTCTTTATGACCATTTCAATTCAGTAGAAAAAAGGAGAGAAGAAAGAGAATTAGAACATTAAATAGAATTTGTTACAATACCTGAAAATAAATTCACATTGTTAGAAAATAAAAATTAGGGTTCGAGACTAAACTAAAATAATAAAATATAGGATATAAGAAATAGAAAAGTAGAAACAGTCAATGGTTGAAGAAAATTGCATCTTGAAATATGAGATTAAAGAGTTAAAAGAAAAACTAAATAACAATTTGGCCCTAAGTTATTTAGATAATAAATTAGACATCAAACCCATCAAAGAGGAAATCAACAGGCTAATTGAGCTAGATCATGAGTGTAATAAAAGAGCCTTGAATCTTATAACTACCTATATAAAAGATCTAAAACATGAGCACATGTTAGAAATAGTAAAAAAAGAACTAAAATGTAAGTCACAAATTGAAACAACTTATCTCATAGAAGAAAGAAGGTTGAGAAAGATACTCAAGCATAAATATACATTTATATGTGTGAGGGTAAGCTATAGTGACCATAAATTTGGAATACTCAATAAATCTCCAAACCTAAAAGGGACAAAAATCTTTATAAATGAAGACCTCATCCTAGTAGACCAAGCAAAATTAAGGAAGATGGTTCAAATGGTAAATGAAGCTAGAAAGGAAGGAAAATAGGAAATCATTAGAAATAGGAAATATGTTATTAAGGTAGAGACGGAAAGGAGAATAATACATAGAAATTTCAAACACTCTAGATCCTCTTCAGAACCGTCAGGACTTCCTATAACATAAAGGTCCTATCTTCAGTTGGATCTTGAATGAAATTGATATTATATTTTTAGTTGGAACTTGGGATCATGATGAGTCTAAGGTCCCTCACATGGATTCATTTTGCGCTCAACGTGGAACAAGAAATTCTCTCATGGAGGAATTGGAGGAATAATCTGCTATATAAAAAGAGTGTCTCTCCTCACACTGGGCTTCATAAGATAGACCCAAATTCAATTGGCACACTTGGATCGAAATCTCTAACATCAAAATTAAGAGGATTTAGATTGCAATTTGTTATATTGCACATATCAACTCTACCTTTTATAAGAAAAACAATGATAAGAAATTCCCTTATAATACCTTACAATTGGATATTCATAGTCTAAGGAATAAAGGTAATATCCTCTTGTTAGGATAATTTAATGCTACAACCACATCTAACCAAGTTACTCTTTTAAGTAATGATTCAAACCCTAATCCTCTTTGGCTAGATAAGGACCTTGATTTGGCTAGTAGATTCAAAAGAAACTCTTAAGATGTAACCAAAATATTATTTGGTATCGAATTAGTCAAAATCTGCAGCTCTCAAGACCTTATAATTTGCAATGGTGTAATCAAGTGGCCAAGCTCGAACCAGATGAATTGTATTCATGGGCTTGGCAATAATGTCGTGGATTATTGATCTAGGTGGATATTGGTGGCCACTCACCTATTCCACTTGGACTCCCAACATTGTTTTCTTTCAATTTCCTTAATTCTAGCACAACTTTGTATTTTTGGCAGTTTTTCGGGTCCTAAACTTTTGGATCCATTTTGAGGCCCTAAATGACATTTTATTGGAAAACACACCAAGCCCATTGCCCATTTGGTTAGGGATTTCTGGGAAAATTTGTTTTTCTCGGAAATATCTTCATAACAAGGTATCCTGTGTACCGAACGAAGATCATATGGCCAATTATGACCCTGGGAAGTTGGCATTCCAACCAATCCAAATGGGGCGCAAAATTTTTTGGCGCTTCATCTCCTAGGGTTAAATTTTTGGTTTTTTAGGGTTTTCCATTGTTTCTCAATAATAAAAAGGCCTATGAGCCTCATTGTAACATAGTTCAGAAGGCATGTAGTTGTCACAACTCTTCTCAGAGATAAGCTACCATTGTTTGAGCTAATATGTTTCTCTTATGTATGTAAACAATTTTCAACAGTTGATATTTATTAATTGAAATTATATTTCATCATATTTATGTGTTTTGGTTTAAATCTATATTTCATTTCATTCTTGCTTAAATCTAGATTAATGGTATCAGAGTAGTTTTCTCTTTCTCTGTTTTTATGTGCATGTCCTCAATGAGTTTGGGGTATAAGGAGTTTGGAATTGAACTAGTTGAACCCTTGCAAGACTTGCCTCGCCAACCTCGACAACCTCCCATGGTGGAAGAAAAGAAAAATGAGGGAGTAGTAGATCCTTTCAAAATATTTCTCAAAGAATCCCTCGAGCGACAAAGTAACAAGATGATGGACATTTTTTCCTAGATCCTTGGGTGGGTAGCAGAGAGTGAAGCATTTTCATCCAACAGCCACTTTGGAGGCACCACCTCCTTTAAGGTACAATTTAACATTGACATTCCTATATTTGAAGGCTAGATAAACATAGATGTTGTAGATAGATGGTTAAATATGTTGGAAAGATATCTTTCAATCCATAATTTTTACAATAGGGAGAAGATTACTTTTTCAATCCTCAAATTTTCCCCCCATGTCAAGGATTGGTGGGAAACCTATTGTGAGTACAGGGATGAGAAGGAACCCTCACTTATTCAACCACACCCACTTAGAATTCTTTCTGACATGTCGTCAAGGAACAATATTACCTTTTCGGGAGCTATGAAGATAAACACATAAAATGGACCACACTACGTCAAGAAAGGGACCAAGACGTGCTGCAGTTTACAAATATTTTTCGTACGCTACGCATGAAACTAGGTATTAAGGACTTTGAGTGAAATATGGTACTCAAGTACTTGGTTGTTAGCATAGATACATCCAAGAAGAAATGGAGTTCCTGGACATCTACTCGCTTGGTGCGACATACTGATATGTTGTCAAGATCAAGCAAAAATTAAAAAAAGAAGTGGGACTTTGCATCTATGAATTGGAAGTAGGGAAAAAGGAACTCCAAGCCAAAAAACAAAGGACCAAGCCAACAATGAACGACCTAGGACAACCCATCAAAGACACAATTAAAGAAAATAGTGGGAAGATGAAGAAATATAGAGAAAATTGGTGTGAGTTCTATAAGAGCCCCACTCAAAACACAAATGAGTGTTGCACAGAGCAGTCACTAGTGGTTGAGCTAAAAGCTTCTAAATCAGATGCATGTTCTAAATTAGAGATGGAATTTGACAAGGGGAAGTATATCATTGATGTAGAACCAAATGCCACCATTGTCACCACCAAGGTTAAGATTATTGAGCCCGAAGATCCGGAGGAGGGTGAGCGTCTCTTCTACTCACAGATGTGGGTGAAGGGTGTGTTGTTGTTGTTCATTATTGATAGTGGAAGTCAAAATAACCTCATTTTAGCTGAGGTCATGAAGCAGTTAAGCCTATCGAAAACACCAAACCCACAGTCATACACCATCGAATGGCTCCACCAAGGTTGAGATCTCTGCATCATCCAACCGTGCTTCCTTTCCTACAATGTCAAGCCCTTCATAGATGAGGTACTATGTTATGTTTCTCTCCTTGAAGTTTTTGGTGTATTGTTAGGCCAACCATACTTATGGAAGTGTCATGCTTTGTATGAGTCCAGGCCTCACACTATTATTATTACTTTAGGCAATAAGCTATATAGGATACTGAAGGTAGCCATGCTTGTTGCCATTTCTTTGATATTTGCTAATAAATGTAGGAAGATCATCTCCCAGAAGGAGAAATTAGTTTTGTTCCTAATTCAGTCTTTAAGTAAGGAGAAGATTGTGGCCACATCCATGGACTCTAACAAAGGTTCTGCCACATAGTAGAAGCAGGTGAATAAGGTCATGGAATAATACAGGGACATCTTCTCCTCAACCATAGGGGTAGCTTTGCACTGTCAAATCAAGCATTTGATCAATCTGACTCCTAGAGAACTTCTACCAAACGGGATGATATACCACCGTTCTCTTCTGGAAAACAAAAAAATCAAGCAACAAATCCAAGTGTTGCTACAAAAAGGGCACATTTGACTAAGTTCCTTACCTTGTGGGAGCCCAATTGTACTCATACAGAACAAGGATGGGGCTTGGAGACTCTACATGGTGTTGTTTCCCTTCATCATTTTTTTTTTTGTAGGGGTGCTAAAGGGTTGCATTCAATACTTCTAGCTTAAAAAATAATCAAATTGGTGATGAGGGAAACTTAAGGCCCTAGTGCCATAATAAGGAGCTCTAATACCAAAGTCCTCATCCATGGAATATTCAAACAATCGAGAACAACAGGGTAAAAAATGAAATTAGCACAAGCACACCTTTTTAGTTAAAGTTCGAGTAGATCTCAGGGTAGATCGTCATCCATCTCTGCCTGATCAGCCCCTGGAAACATTTTTTTTTTTTTTGGGGGGGGGGGGGGGGGGGGGCCCTTAAGTTACACGAACGATAGACCGATGCTACCCCCCAAATTTGAATAGTCAAATGAGTAGGCCCACCAATCCAACGACCCAAATTAATTTTGAGGGGTAACTACAAGATCTCTCCTCCCATTCTTCCATCTGTCAATGGAAGGTGCGGACCACCCGCCACGTCACAATTCCGCCAACACCATTTTTCAATCGAGCCATGAAAGTAAAAGTAAAACGGTAACTTCATCATCCCCGGTCACATCCACTTGTCACCTTCATTGCTCAATCATCCTCCACCACGTGTCCCCCTCGTGACATCATTTGACATCAGATGACCGTTGCCCCTCTCCGCCTATAAAAACCTTTCCCGCTCCAAATTTTTGGATTTTTTTTGCTTTCATGGTACAAACACCTTTTGTTATTCATCCATTCTACAACCTCATTCGATCACCAAGCTAGTCCAGAACTCCCCTCCAATGTTGTTTTCACTTGTCACCAGGCCAATCATGTAAACTGGCGGTCCTCTCCACCTATGAATTATTTTGGTAGTTGTTAAAAATTGTAACACCCTCCTCACACATCTACCCAAGTAACCAGCCAACCGAGGTAAACATGTGACATGAGGCTACTATGATTGGATTCGGCCTCCTATGTGACCTTAAGGAAGTGGAATCGATGGAACACATCAACCAATCTATACACATTAGCAACAAAACCCTCAAGAGACATGTCATCCACTTAAACATCCTGTCCCTGTGTCCCGTTGATGTTTTGGACATCTTAAGCCTCAATCACTCTCATACTATAAGAATGAGAGCGTCCAGAAACCCATAATTTCTCTCACAGGCTTGCTTGCCAATATCTAGAGACCCAATTTACCAGTTTTGTGCCTACGACCCTCAGATTTGAGCCACCTTTTCAGGCCTAGAGCCTAGGTCACTACCCATAATGGAATGATAGCTTAAGATCAGTCAAAGAACATGGAAGCAATGATGCAAAAGTAATAAGTTAAACAAGATCTTAATCAGACCCCTACTAGCCATGATAGGCATTTCATCAAACATATCATCAACATGTAACCTACGATGTAAACAACATAATTAAGAGTAGGGATCTCATACTTATCTGAGAATCTCTATGAACCATTGTACCCTCATGTCATTTGCTGCATTATCATCTATTAGGTCATAGATACGTTATCCATTCATTTACAAGTAAAAACATGTTGAGAGACATACATATTTGTTGTCATAAAACAAACATATAACCAAAATAATAACAACAAAAACATTCATGAAAGTACAACCATATAGGCCACAGATAATCCACCAAAATACTCTTATAAATACAAGGAAAAATAACCTTTCATTAATGATGCAATAATCCAACCGGAGATGGGACTACAACGTTCCACCCAACCATAGATTCGCTGATCCAAGTCTCTCTTCAGCCAATCACCCTCATGCCATATTCCAAGAATGAATGTGGGACTCACAAAACACACAAAAGCACCAAATAAGCATGGATTCCACTAGAGTTCTCCATCTACATTGTGAGGAATTTGAGTGCCTCCTAGTCTCTTAAACTTTACAGTAATCCATAGTTCGATCCAAGGATCATTAGGCCCTACACCAAGACACACTCTCCAGACTTTATTATACATCCTATCCCGGGACTACTACGCCCAACAGAAAGAGATCCACCTCTTGGATTTATCGTATATCCCACCATTCATCGACAAGGATTCTACGCCCACCGAGGCACACAATCCGCACTTTACCGCAACCCATAGTCTGCTTCAGAAGTTACTAAGCCAGTGGCTTTACCGTGATCCTCAGTCTAGTCCAGGGATCACTAGGCCATGTGTTTGTCATTTTGGATATCGATCTCACTCAGCTTCGAATCCATCTGGCCATCCCACATAAATCGAATATGAGAACCCATCTCATCAAAGCTATCAGGAAATAACAAGGTTAGGTTGAAGAACACTATCACACCTAGAAAAACCCATGCCATGATAGAAAAGGACCACATGTAATCCCATGCATGCCAAATCTAGCAAGGAATATACAAATGCAAGTTGATACCTACAATGAAGCCTGTTGTAGCTACTTGATCCTGCCTTTCCTTTCTTGAAATTTCCTTCCTCTTGCCTTATGTTCCTTTCTTCTTCCAATTCCAAAGTACTCCAAGAAAACTCTAAGTGTCCGAGGGTGAGAGAGAGAGAGAGAGAGAGAGAATAATGAGAGAGCTCCAAAACTCAATTGACAAAAGGTTACCAATTGGTTGTCATAAGCCTTTTTATGAATGAGGCCTCTATTTTCTTCATTTTCCATTATTTTCCTTCAATTTTCTCCTCACATGCAACTTGTGACCTTTCACCTCCCTTTTCTCCTATTTTCAATTTATTTTCATAAATAAATGTGCCAAAAATGTCATTTTTCCTTTCCAAAGCCTTATCCATTGCCTTTGCCAATTTCCTTAGCCATAAAAAACCAAATGAACACCCCCTAAGATGTCTTGCCTGACATTCAACTTAAAATAAGTGTCCCATCAACCGTGGTTACTATTTTTAACTTTTATTACATGGAATTTTCATGAGGGTTGTTAAAGAACCCTCCCCCTTTGGGGACACCGTCCTCGATGTTTAATCACACATATACCTCAGCAAACCACTTGAAAGAAGACATATTGCTCATGGAGCTTTATAACATAGCTCAATGCAGTATTTACAATGATCATCATGCTGAGTGCCAACCCACATGACATCATGATATCATAACCAAATGATAGTATAGTAACTTGATAACATAATCATAATGACATGACACCCATAATGCTTAGTGGAGTTTTATAACATAGCTCATGGTGGTATTTACATCCATATATATATATGTGCATATAGCAATATCACTGAAACATATACGAAGACATCATATCAAAACATATACCAAAACACCATATCAAAACATACACCAAAACACCATATCAAAGCATATGCCAAAACACCATCTCAAAACTGCTTTGCCTCAACTGGAAAACAAGGAAGGATATATAGCTGGCATCTGATCCACCATCTCCCATGTAGCTTCGTCGGGTCTAAAGTGCTTCCATTTCACTTTAACTTGCTCAATTGCTTGATTCAGGAGCATGAGCACCTTTTATCTGTAATATACACTAAGGCTCCGACTGAAATTCTCCATTTGGTTCCACCTACAATACAGACCAGTAAATCACATGATCATCATCATTAATATACTTCTTAAGCAATGACACATGGAAAACATCATGGACTTTCATTGTCGGATGCAGTGCAAGTTGATATGCTATTGGCCCAATCCTCTCAATGATACTAAAGGGTCCACAAAACCGTGGTGCCAGCTAGGCACAAGATACAATCTGCAAGGAGATCTTCTTTGGGTTGATGCGCAAGTACACCTATTCCTCAACCTGTAACTCCTTGAACAACTTGTTCTGGTCTGCACGACTCTTCTGCATATCCTATGCTACCTTTAATTTTTTCTTTATCACCTGCATTTTCTATTCCATGTCTGCCAACATATCTGGTCCAATAAGTACCCTGTTAATCGGATCACTCCAACTGATAGGAGTGTTACAACTCCATCCATACAACGCCTTAAAAGGACTCATCCTCAATGACTCTTGATAACCGTTGCTGTATGCGAACTCTACCAAGGGGAGATACTCTTCCCACTTAAACTGTTGATGCATCACATACATCCTCAACGTGCCCTACAATATCCTGTTGACCCTCTCTGTTTATCTATATATTTGTAGATGATAAGTTGTACTGAAGGCCAAACCTGCAAATAACTCCTTCCAAAACATGGAAGTGAACTTTACATCCCTGTCTGACACAATCTTCTTTGGAACACCATGCAACTTGACCACATATTTGATGAATATCTATGGTACATCGCTAGATGAGAATGTAGACTTCACTAGAATGAAGTACACAACCTTTGTAAACCTTTCCATAACAACCATGATGGAATCATGCTGTCTCAATGTCTTCAGTAACCCTGTGATGAATTCCATGGAAATGACCTCCCATTTCCACTCTGGAATGGTAATCTGTTGTAGCATTCTACCTGGATGTTTTCACTCTGTCTTTGCTTGCTAAAAATCAAAACACCTAGCCACAAACTCTGCTACATCCCTCTGTATAAAATCCTATAGATCCACAAGCTCATGCAATGTACTAAAGCACAGGACAAGAATCTACTTCTACTTTCAACCAGTGGAAGCTAATAGATAGATGAAAAAATATGAAGAAGAAGATAAATCAATGGCACATAACACAAGATGTATATGGGAAAGCCACTACTCAAAACCCCACTATATGTATTGCATATATCAGAAATATGAGTGAAGATACAAAACTTGTTCTCACTAGAATAATTCCACACAAGTATGCTCTACTCTCTTAGCTCACAAGAAATCTCTTGGTCAACACTTAGCCAATTTCATTTGCCCTCCAAGGCCCTATTTCCTTGTGAAATTCCTATGGATGAATAGCCCATATTAATGGGAATCCAGTGCTTCCAAAATTGCGCAATCCAATCTAGGTTGAATTCCTGGTTGCATGCATGATCTATACAACTCAGTAAATCATACAACTGATAGTACATTGTCCCTGCACTCAAGTCTCAACTGGGTCTATCTCAGAATCAACATGCATGAGTTTCTGATGAGGGAATCTTCAGTTAACTAGAGTGACACTTGTGGATGCACTAGTGCACCAACTGTTTTTTAACTCTCTATTAGTTCCTCAAACAATTTGGAACTAATTTAATTGAACATAACTTAGTAAACTGAGTTATCTAATTACGACTCATAATTAAACTCATCTTGGACCCTAAAACTTAGGGAGAACATATACATGACTTCAGAAAGACTTCCAACTTGAAATTCCTAAGCTAATTAAGTTAATTAACCTTAATTAGCTATTTACAAGTTGTTATGAGAATATAATTCGATTTTAATTCATTGTTTAAATTCAAGGACAAATTTAAATTGGAATTTCTTGTTGCCATTTCTCAACACTTCCTCTCAACAAGAAAGGGATTGTCTACCACCCTGATCATGTCTCTATGAAACTTGAATTTACATATTGACAATGCCTTTGTCAAAATGTGAGAAACTTTCTCCTCTATGGGAATGTACTCTAACAATATAATCTGCCTCAATACACAATCTCTGAGATGATGATATCGAATATAATATGCTTGGACTAATCATGAAAAACTAGATTTTCAGAGAGCTTGATACAACTCTGATTATCACAACAAATCATAGTTGGATCCATCTACTGACCAAAAAAACCAACCAGTATCTTCCTCGTCCAAATGGCCTCACATGCTGCTTGAATCGTATCCATGTACTTTGCCTCTACCGAACTAAGTGCAACCGATATTTGTTTCTTATTGTACCAAGAAACTGTCACTAACCCAATACTGAAGATCCCTCCTAATGTTCTCTTCTCGACGGATGGACTCCCTGCCCAATCTGCATCGGTGAAGCTTTGAAGCTTCACTCCCTTTGCTCATTTGTGCCATAATCCATACTGAGAAGTGCCCCTAAGATATCCCAACACAGGATTTTCCACCTTCCAATACAGCATATTAGGCCTAACCATCGCTTGACTAAGTTGGTTAACTACATAGCACATATCTGGTTGTGTGTTCACCAAGTACATGAGTGAACCCACAAGGTGCCTATAAACAGTAGATTCGACTACTTCCCCTGAAGTAGCATCCTCCTTCCTCTAGTTTCCTGCTAGAGGAATCTCCATGGGTTTTCTACTCTCCATGTAGAATCTCCTGAGTATCTCGTTGGCATACTTGCTGTGAGACACAAACCACTCCCCATCTCCCTGCCATACCTCCATGCCAAGAAAGTAATGCATGAGCCCCATGTCCTTCATCTCAAACTCTCCTGTAAGGTGCTCCTTGCAAGACTTGATCAACTGATCATCACCTGTCAATATGAGATCATCAAAATAAAGTACAATGATCAACAACTTACCTTCCACCACTATGTGGTACAAGTTCACATCCGCTTCACTCTTCGTGAAGCCAAACCTAGTGAAGTAACTATCTACCCTAGTGTACCAAGCATGGGGTGCTTACTTCAACCCATAAAACGCTCTCATGAGCCGACACAAATGTGACTCATAGTAAAAGGTCTCAAAACCTTCAGGCTACTCTATGTATGCCTCTTCCTCAATCATACCATTAAGGAAGGATGTCTTTACATCCATCTGAAGTATTTTCCAACCCATCTATGCTGATAGTGCCAATATAGATCTGATTGACGAGTACCTTGAAACAGGAGAAAAGGTCTCATCATATTTAATCCCCTCTACCTGTGAAAATCCACGAGCCACAAATCTAGCCTTATGCTTCTCCACACTACCATCTGCAACTTTCTTTACCTTGTAAATCCAACATGATCTCACCACTGACCTGTCCTCCGGTCTCAGGACCACATCCCAAACACTGTTACGAACTATGGAATCATACTCCTCAACCATGGCATCAACCCAAATCGGCTATTGCACTGCTTCCTTAAAGGAAGATGGCTTTGTCACAACACATTCGACCATAAGAGCCATGTATCCAGTGTACCTCTCAGGTGACCTCCTCTGCTTGTGCTGAGAAGTGGGTGCTCCCACATTCTCCCATGCATCATCCAACAATCTGTCAACCTCTCTGGTGCGCTTTCTTCCCTCTCTGGAAGACTCTACCTGAGTGGATTTCTCCACTCCCGAATCCTCTACATGTGGCTGCTCCACATCAATCTGAGGCTCCTCAACCTTAGCAGCTAAAAGCTCCTCATCTGCATGTCGCTCAAGCTCCCTCTCAAGGGAAACTTATGTGGCCTTCCCCTCATTGAATTTGACATACCTACGAACCACTGTCATCCTACTGGTCAGCAAGTACACTCGATAGTTGTGAGGTGTATCAGTGTACCCCAAGAATATCTCCATCTTTGGTCACATGGCAATATACCAATGACCCTAAAATCCTGAAGTGACCAACATCTAGCCTTACCAGAATAAGCCTCCTTTGGTGTCTTCATCTCAAGTATCCGATGTGGGCTACGATTTTGAACATAAACTGCTGTGTTGCATGCCTCAGCCCACAAGTGTAGTGGTAGGCCCTGACATGCAACATTGCCCTCGTTTCCCCTATTATGCTTCTGTTCTTCCTCTCGGCCACCCCATTCTGCTGAGGGTTATGGGGTGTCATCAACTTCCGTTTAATCGTTTCCACCATAAAGAAGTTCTTAAACTTGTTTGAGACATAATGACCATGTTATCACTCCGTAGAGATTTAACCTTCTTGCGTGACTCTTTCTCCACCAATGCTTTAAACTCACAAAACTTTGTGAATTTTTTATCCTTTTTCTTCATGAAAATTATCCAGCATTTCCAAGAAAATTCATCAACAAATATAACATAATACTTGTGTTTGGTCATGGATTCTCTCGAGAATGGTCCACACACATATGAATGGACTCACTCTAGAATAGCCTCTACTCGACTGTCTCTATCGTGAAAGGAAGACTTGGTGTATTTTCCCAAAGTACACCCCTTGCATGTATCAACTTGATCAAGCGTACCTTTTGGAAGACTCGTAGAGATCTGCTGCAATATCTTCAAAGCCCCTTGATGCAAGTGGCCCAATCACCTGTGCCACAACTCACCAACATCTTGGCTCTGCACACTTTCTACTTTTGTGCTCAAAGCATCACACTCCTCTACCTCTAGCTTATAGAGATTCTTCACCCGAACCCCTATCTTCTTTACTTGACTCATGGCTATGTGTCGAAGGAACGCCTTTTCTTTCAAGAAGATCACATCATAGCCTCTATCCTCAAGCATGGCAATGGATACTAAGTTATTCTTCAGCTCGAGCACATAGATAACATTCTTCAAGGTGAGTGGAGTCCAATTCTCCCTCTGAAAAGTAATCATGCCCAATCTAGTAAAAATATACTTCCCGCCGTCACCCATCTCGATATGCATCTTGAGATCTTTCTCCTCTAGGTCACTAGGTAACTCTTTGTCGTAAGTGATGTGGAATGAAGCTCCACAGTCTAAGTACCATACACTTCGCATCATGGATGACACCATGCATGCAATGAAGGAAAATTTCAATTCAAATAGAGAGGCCAAAGCCTCACCCGCCGCTCCTGTTGAGGACTTCTTCTTGGAATTCTTGAGTAGACAATTTGTAGGAAAATGGCCTAACTCATGACAATGAAAGAAATCAACTTTCATCATGTCTTTCTTCTTACCTCCATGATAATAATTCGATTTGGAATGGGAAGCTTTCCCTTTCGCCTTATTTTCCTTAATCGCTAAGGCACATTTCTCTTCATCATCAGTCTTTGATGAAGATCCATCCCTAGTTTTCCTCTTGATCTCCTTAATCCAATATTGAAAAAGGTATTATAGACTATGTGTAAATTCACTTATGTTACTTAGTGCAACGGATCGAAAAGATTGCGAATAACATAAAGACATAAACAATTTGAAACACATTCAGACACATCAACACGACCAAATTTAATAAAGGAGTTCACCAGACTTTCTGGCTACGTCTCTTGGTCCTTTCTCTTCCAGTGTTGACCTCTTTATTTTGTCTTCAAAATGTTGTTACAAGTATGAGTTCAAAAACAAAGTCTCAAACATGAAAATGGATCTCACCGTTGTGTTCAGCTTGAGTTTTCGAGTCAAAATGAGTATACACTCGACCGTACTTGGCCACTATGACCTCCAGAGCCCCTGGAACAGTTCAAAACCACACTCTGTCAACTCTTTCTGTGATATGGTATTAATATACCATGTCTAGTTACAAACTACAATAACGTGGAATAATATGATTACATTAAAATCAGAGGATAAACCAAAGGACCGGTGGGCATGGAGTTGACCCTGACTATCTAGCCTTTTCCCGACGCAGATCTCGATACCATATGATCCGATGGGTATCGTTTCATGCGCTTGTCGATTAATCCAGATGATCTCCATCATTGATCTGTCCTGCTTGATCCGACGGCTTTCGCACGATCTCACGCTCCAACTAGCACACTGGTTAATTCTCCAAAAGCACGTGAGAAAAGTTATTTTGTGGTGCTACGTGTCAACTGTTGAGTGAAATCGTGCATATTTTTGAAAAACCATTTACCACCTTTTCCCTGCGCGAGATACCACTTACTGCTTCCCTGCCATAACTCAAAGAAGTTTAACTTCTTTTGAATAACCACATCGCATCTGTTTTCAAGGTTAACCTGCTTGCATGTCTTGACACGATATGTGTCGATCTCCTTTGATCGGACGATCGAAAGACTGTGGTGTGAGCCAATCACAGATTTCCACATCACCTTCTGCACTGACATCATCCAAAACCTGTGACTCATTCCCAGGTTGCCATATGCCTTGCTGACAGGAATTGACTTTTGACCTAAATCTTTAATTGGCTCTAATTTCTTCATCTGAACTCGGATTTACACGTGTTGAAAATGGCAACAAGAAATGCTAAAAATAGAAGTGCTAAAAATATCATTGCTAAAAATAGCAGTTTGGGTACCAATGCTAGATTGAGCAACGGGGAATGAAAAATGGAAGTGCTAAAAATAACATTCTATTTGTAGCATTTTAGGATGGATTCCTATTTTTATTCAGTCCCTGGACTAAAATAGGAAGTAAAATTCGAATTTGATATTAACAGCAGTTTGTAAATTAATTAATTAATTCATATTGAGTTACTTAGTTAAGGAAAAACAAACTTGAAGTCTATGTGAGGACATGCAACAGTTTATCTATTAATTGAGGAATTTATCCATTAGTTAAAGAGATAAGGATTAGTTCTAATTTGAGTTGTAATTAGTTGGCTCAGTTAACTGAGTCAAATCCAGTTAGATTGATTTAAACAGTTTGTTTAAATTAATGTGAGTTCAGTTAGTTAATGCTTGCATGCATGTAATTGTTTCACTTCAGATAACTGAATATTCTCTCATAAATAACTCATGCATGTCAGCTCAGAGAAAGACCCAGTTGAGATCAGAGGAGGGACAATGTACTATCAGTTTGATGGATAAATCCTATAAAGGAAAATCATCCAAGCTGAAGGATTAAGGTTCCTTGAGGATTGTGCAGTTTTACAAGGTGTGAGATCAGTGTTACACTGGGTAACAGGAGGATCACCTAGGAAAAACTGCGCAAGGAAATAGGAGGCTTGGAGGGCAGAGGAGAAGGCTTAGGAGAAGTCTTCATTACCTGTGAGCATCCAGGAGGATTGCACTGAGAGCTGGCTAGTTGTGAGAGCTAAGGCTTTGTGTAATCCTGATGTATTTCCACCTTCATCTGTGAGGATTGTACTGAGAGCTGGCTAGTTGTGTGAGAGCTAAGGCTTTGTATAAATCCTATGTATGATAATACAGAGAGTGGGGTTTTAGGCTGAGGCTTTCCCCAGGTAAATTCTTTTGTGTTATGTGTGATTGATTTCTTCTTATCATTTATATGTGTTCTTATTGATGTTGCTCATGTTTGATTAAGCTTTTGCTATGTTTATGGTAGATGTAGATCTAGTATTATGCTTTAGTACATTGCATATATCAGTTGGATCTGCAGCTGAAATTTCTGCATGATATCAGTGAGCTAGCTGATTTGTAGAGAAAATGCTACATGGTATCAGAGCGAGGTTTTGTAGAAAATGTTCTACAACACATTGTTTGCACCGTTGGATTCGTATTAACGAGCACTTCAATGTGAGCCCTCTTTCAACTGCATTTGAAGACTTTTGATATGGAGGCAAAACTGAATCCATTTTGGATCACTCCTCCCCACTAAAATATTTTGGTCCACCAAAAGTTGGTTTTAGCTATCGAGTAAGTGAGGATAAAGTTTCCTCACTTTTCCAATCTCTATCCATCGTGCTTTACTTGGATTTGTACCTTTGAGTCCAACTCAAAGATACTCAACATTTCCCTGTCGCAAAGTTCTTATCCTCCTATCTAGAATGGTGTCCTCCTGTACTTCATTGAGATACTCGGGAAACAGATCTTCAATGGAAGGTAGCTAACCTTGCTCTTGGAGATATTCAATCAACTAAGGCTCATACAACTGCAAGTTTTCAACATTTACAACATAATAGATTTGCATATAGGCTGGTAGATCTAGGCAGAAAGTATTTTCACCAATTTTATCAAGTATTTTGAAAGGACCATATCTAATTGGTTTCAACTTTTTACCTTCCCCTTGCAGTCTTTCTTTGCTGATATACAACCAGACTTGATCACCAACTTGAAAACTATGCTCAAATTGATGCTTTTCATGTCACACCTTATTCCTTGCTTGGCTTCTTTCCAGCTATTCCTGTACTACCTGGTGAATTTCTTGGATTTGTTCAATGAACTTGGTTTCTTTATCCACATCACTGTGTCCATCAACTGCAATGTGTTTACCAAAGAAAAAATCCAAGGGAGACTTTGGTATAAAACCAAAACAAGTCTCAAAAGGAGATCTTTGAGTAGAAGAATGTTTTGCATGGTTGTAAGCATGTTGCACATAACACAAATGCTCATCCCAAAGTTTGGGATGATTGTTTCAATATCCTCAAAGAAACTATATCACTGTCCTGTTAACCACTTTTGTCTGACCATCTGTTTGTTGATGAAATGGCGTGCTCTTCTTTAACTTTGTGTCAATTAACTGCCATAGACTTGACCAAAATTTCCCGACAAATTAAGAATCTCGATCGGATATAATAGAAGTGGGTAACCCAAAATGAACCCATACATATTGAAAGAACAAATTTGCAATTTTTTCAGCTGTGACCTGTTTATTACATGGTGTCAAAATACACATCTTACTGAACCTATCCACAACTACATATAAACAATCATGACCCTTTCTATACTTTGGCAATCCCCCAACAAAATCCATGGAAACACTTTCCCAAGGACGCGAAGTAATTGGAAGTGGAGTATACAATCCTAGTTTTCTATTACTTGGCTTGCTTGTAGTACACACAGTACATCCTTTAATATATCTAGAAACTATCTCATTCATTCGTGGCCAATAGTAGAACCTTTGTAATTGTGCAACTGTTTTACTTACACCAAAATCACCTAATATGTGAGAAGTATGTGCTTCTCAAATTATGTCAACTCTTTCAGTTTGTGGAATGCATAACTTTCCCAAATAATATAAGAGTTTGTCCTTTATGAAATAATCCAATTCTTCTACATGCTTGCCATGACTTAAAGTTGCATATACAACCTTAAAATATGTGTCTTGAGCATATTATTCAATGTAACTTTCATGAATTACTGAATTATGCTCAAGTATTTTGGATGCATTTATAATTTGTCTTGATAACATGTCTGCGACCTTATTATGTATGCCCTTCTTATATCTGATAACAAGATGAAATTGGTGTAGAAAACCCATCCACCTGTAGTGTCGTGACTGTTGCAATTTATTTTGTGAGTGTAAATATTGAAGTGGTTAATGATCTGTATGTATGATTGTTTCTTTAGCCATTATATAATGTTTCCACTTTTTAATACTCTGAACTAATGCATACAATTCTTTACCATATGTAGGATAGTTAACTACTACTGATGTGAATGTCTCAGAATGAAATCATATAGGCTTTCCGCTGTTTGCCTCCCCATTGAAACACCTGTTTCACACTCGTCAAAGCATGTAAAGGAGCTGCAATCAAAGAAAAGTTAGTAATAAATTTTTTCCAATATTGTGCTACCCCTAAGAAATTTCTAACTTCTATAGCAGTATTAGGCTTAGGCCAATTTACAATGACTTTGGCCTTAGAGGGATCTATCTTCAATTCACCACCCCTACAATATAACCCAAATAATTCAAAGATGTAATGCCAAATTCACATTTTGACAGTTTGACATGGAGTTTTTCTCTTTTCAATACATCTAAAATATGATTTACATGTTCATCCCACGTTCTACTAAAAACAAGAATATCATCTAAATAGACTATTACAAAATCATCAATGAATGGTTTAAATACATCATTCATGACTCGCATGAACGTAGCTGGAGTGTTAGCTAAGCCAAAAGGCATAACCAACCATTCATAGAGTCCTTGCTTTATTTTGAAAGCAGTCTTCCATACATCCTGTTCTGCAACTCTAGTCTGATGGTAGCCGCTTCGCAAGTCCAATTTAGAGAAGTAAACTACATCTTTTAACTGATCTAACAAATCATCAATACGAGGAAGAGGATAACGATTCTTTATTGTAATTTTATTTAGTTCTCTAAAATCAATGCGTATTCTCCACAAACCGTCTTTCTTTAGCACTAACAGAATAGATGATCTGCACGGCAATGTGCTTGGTCGAATAAACCCTTGATCGAGCAACTCCTATACCTACTTATTTATCTCTGCATTCTCTAGAGCTGACAACTTGTACATTCCAATGTTAGGTAGTGGAGCATCTTGCTGCAAATAAATCTCATGTTCTATCTCTTTCTTGGGTGGAAGCCCTTTAGGCCCTTGAAACAAACTATCATAATCGAAAACAACTTTAACTAGATCTGCTTTCTGTTTAGAATTACAACCTTGGAATGCATCGGATTTATCAATATCCTTTGCTTTTACAATCATAAGTAAAAATTGTTTACTTGAATTTACAATTCTTTTCATCTGTCCTAAATTTATGAGAGAGAATTTATCTTTGAGTTTATGAGCCCTTACAATATATTCAGTTCCATCCTTAGTGAGATAATAATTATTTTAAATTCGATAGAAGACAACATTTCTATCGTACAAGTATGGAATTTCTAACACAATTCCACATATGTCCAATGGGACTATGTCTAACTCAACCTCATATACAAACTTTGACCCAATAGCAAAATGAAGTTTACACTGTTTCGTAACTTGTAGCTTAGTTTTATCACACACCCAACCCAATGGATATGGCTTTTTATGAGGTTTTGTTTCTAGACCCAACTTCTTTACAATTGCTTCAGAAATCAAATTAACTTGTGACCCACTATCAAATAAAGTATCAATTTTAGTATGCTTGGAAATGACTCTAATATGAAATAACTCATTCCTTTTCCTCTCATCATTATCATTATCAACAAAATGTGAAGAAGTACTTGTAGATGCTTTAGAACCTTTACCTTTTATACCTATAGCTGTAACCGTTGTCTCGTCACCTAAGTCTAATCCCAAGTCCTTTTGAACAACATCATTCTTTTGGTCTTTACTCTCGAACTTCTTAGGCTTCAATTCTGGATGCAAAGACCATCAGTGTGCCTCATTGTGTCCTTCCTTCTTACAATGAGTACATGAAGGTTTATCCTTCTTCACAGTGTTTGTTTTCCTCTCCTTCCATTTCAGTTTCTTCTTGCCTATACTCTTGCTTTCAATAGGTTTGGATGATATCCCAACATCTTGGGTTACATTTTTACCTCTAGCTTCTAGATGTGTTGCTTGAACTGATACATCATCTAAGCTAGTTGGATTAAACATAAGTATGGTATGCCTCAAATAAGCATGAAGACCACCTATGTATTTCAACAATGTCTCTGGTGAGTCCAATGATATGCCTAATGTTAAAGCTCTCTTACAGAATTCCTGAGTATAACTCTGAACACTTTGACCTTTTAATTGACGTAGTGTTTGTCAACTCATCATTTCTTGTTGCATATAAACCAAAGGATAAAAGTGCTTTTTAATAGCAGAAACAAATTCATTCTGAGTTGAAATGATTTTACCATGCCTTTGGATATCTGCTTGTGTCTTGCCTTCCCACGATACAAGTGTGGTTCCTCCAAGTCGGAGGCTAGCAAGTTGGATCTTCTTCCTTTCCGAATCAACTTTCTGCGCCCTGCAATATACATAAATTTGTCTTATCCAATTATCAAGATTTTCAGCGTTAAGTTCTCCATCATAAATTGGCAAATCAAATTTTACATCTAATTTGATCAAAGAGGATTTCTTCTTTTTCTTTTTAGAAGAACTAGTTTTATGAGAAGAAGATGACGATGATGACAATGATGGTGATGATGGAGGAGATGGTGGAGGAAGAATTCCTCTTTTTCCTTTATCTTCTTTATCTGGAGGGACAAAAAGAAAAGGTTCCTCTGCTCCTTTGTCTGGTTTAGGTGATGAAGTGCCTTCACCTTTTCCCTTTTTAAACTCATGATACATCTCTTCCACCATTGCATGTACCATCATGAAACTATCCAAGAATTAGGATTCTGACGCAAGTGGAGTTTCATCTGTCATCCTTCTTTGTGAAAAAACCCTTCCAATCTCTAGATTTGCCTCAACAAGTTCACCTTCACCTCGTCCGAGCCTCAACCTAGTAAGCATTCAAATCTCCACACAAACATGTCAAACCTTAAAAACCTTATGCTCTGATACCACTTGATCCAGTATTGAAAAAGGTATTATAGACTATGTGTGAATTTGCTTATGTTACTTAGTGCAATGGATCTAAAAGATTGTGAATAACATAAAAAAATAAACAATTTGAAAACACATTCAAGCACATCAACACAACCAAATTTAATAAAGGAGTTTACCAGACTTTCTGGCTACGTCTCCTGGTCCTTTCGCTTCTAGTGCTGACCTCTTTATTTTGTCTTCAAAATGTTGTTACAAGTATGAGTTCAAAAACAGAGTCTCAAACACAAAAATGGATCTCATCGTTGTGTTCAACTTAAGTTTTCAAGTCAAAAAGAGTATACATTCGACCGTACTTGGCCACTATGACCTCCAGACCCCCCTTGAATGGTTCAAAACTAGACTCTGTCAACTCTTTTTGTGATATGGTATTAATATACCATGTATAGTTACAAACTGCGATAAACGTGGAATAATACGATTACATTAAAATCAGAAGATAAACCAAAGGACCAACAGGTGAGGAGTTTACCCCGACCGTTCCGTCTTTTCTCGATGTAGATCCCAAGACCATACAATCTGATGGCTATCGCATAATCTACTCGTTGACTAATCTAGACGATCTCCACCATTGATTTTTCCCGCTTGATCCGACGGCTATCACACGATCTCGCGCTCCAACTAGCACATTGGTTAATTCTCTGAAATCACGCGAGAAAAGTTGTTTTGTGGTGCTACGTGTCGATCGTTGAGTGGAATCACACAGATTTTCGAAAAACCATTTACCAGCTTCTCCCTACATGAGATACCACTTACTGCTTCCCTGCCAGAACTCAAAGAAGTTTAACTTCTTTCAAATAACCACATCACATTCGTTTTCAAGGTTAACCTGCTTGTATGTCTCGATGCAATATGTGTCGATCTCCTTTGATCGAGCGATCAGATGACTATGGTGTGAACCAATCATAGATTTTCATGTCACCTTATGTGCTGACATCATCCAAAACCCATGACTCATTCCTGGGTTGCCACGTGTCCTGTTGACGTAGGCATTGACTTTTTACCTAAACCTTTAATTAGCTCTAATTTCTTCATCTGGACTCAGATTTACACGTTGTTTGCACTGTTGGATTCATATTAATGAACACTTCAATGTGAGCCCACTTTCACTTACATTTGAAGACTTTTAATCTGGAGGCAAAATTGAATCCATTTTGGATCACTTCTCCCCACTGGAAGCTTTTGGTCCACCAAAAGTTGGTTTTAGTTATCTAGTAAGTGAGGATAAAGTTCCCTCACTTTCCCAATATCTATCCATCGTGCTTTACTTGGATTTTTACCTTTGAGTCAGACTTGAAGATACTCAACATTTCCCCATCGCAAAGTTCTTATCCTCCTATCTAGAATTATGTCCTCCTGTAACTCATTGAGATACTCGGGCAACAGATCTTCAATAGAAGGTAGCTGACCTTGCTCTTCAGGATCTTCAATCAACGAAGGCTCATACAGTTGCAAGTTTTCAACATTTATGACATAATAGATTTGCAAATAGGCTGGTAGATCTAGGCAGAAATCATTTTCACCAATTTTATAAAGTATTTTGAAAGGACCATATCTAATTGGTTTCAACTTTTTACCTTCCCCTTGCAGTCTTTCTTTGCTGATATACAACTAGACTTGATCACCAACTTGAAAACTATGCTCAAATCGATGCTTGTCATGTCATGCCTTATACCTTGCTTGGCTTCTTTCCAGCTGTTCCTGTACTGCCTGGTGAATTTCCTGGATTTGTTCAATGAACTTGGTTGCTTTGTCCACGTCACTGTGTCCATCAACTGCTATGTGTTTACCAAAGACAAAATCCAAGGGAGACTTTGGTATAAAACCAAAACAAGTCTCAAAAGGAGATCTTTGAGTAGAAGAATGTTTTGCATGGTTGTAAGCATGCTGCACATAACACAAATGCTCATCCCAAAGTTTGGGATGCTTGTTGCAATATCCTCAAAGAAACTGTATCACTGTCCTATTGACCACTTCTATCTGACCATCTGTTTGTGGATGAAATTTCGTGCTCTTCTTTAACTTTGTGTCCATTAACTCCCATAGACTTGACCAAAATTTCTCGACAAATCAAGAATCTCGATCGGATACAATAGAAGTGGGTAACCCAAAATGAACCCATACATTTTGAAAGAACAACTTTGTAGTTTGTTCAATTGTGACCTGTTTATTACATGGTGTCAAAATACACATCTTACTTAACCTATCCACAACTACATATAAATAATCATGACCCTTTCTAGAATTTGGCAATTCCCCAACAAAATCCATGGAAACACTTTCCCAAGGACGAGAAGGAATTGGAAATGGAGTATACAAGCCTAATTTTCTATTACTTGGCTTTCTTGTAGCACACATAGTACATCCTTTAATATATCTAGACACTGTCTCATTCATTTGTGGCCAATAGTAGAACGTTTGTAATTGTGCAACTATTTTACTTACACCAAAATGACCTGATATGAGAGAAGTATGTGCTTCTTGAATTATGCTAACTCTTTTAGTTTGTGTAATGCATAACTCTCTATTAGTTCCTCAAATAGTTTGGAACTAATTTAACTGAACACTACTTAGTAAACTAAGTTATGTAATTACAACTCACAATTAAAATCATCCTGGACCCCTAAAACTTAGGGAGAACATATACATGACTTCAGAAAGACTTCCAACTCGAAATTCCTAAGCTAATTAAGTTAAGTAAACTTAATTAACTATTTACATGTTTCTATGAGAATAGAATTCGATCTTAATTCACAGTTTAAATTCAAGTACAAATTTAAACTGGAATTTCTTGTTTCCATTTCTCAACACTCTCTTCAGATTCAACCAATAATAAAATTCCTTCATTGTAGTCAATGTCTTCTGATAACTCGGGTGACCTGATTAAGTTTTCACATAAAAATCTCTAAAGATCATCTTCTTGAGTTCATTGTTATCTGGCACATATATCCTATCTTTGAATTTGACCAATCCATTCATTGTAGGACAATAATCCATACCCTATGCACCTGCACCTGTACCTGTTCTTGTGCGTGTTCCTATACTGCTACCTATACCTGTACCACTACATGTACTTATATTAGCACTTGTACTTGTACCTGTAATATCAATTGTACCTGTACCATCACCCTACTACAACATGCGCACAATCTGCATATACCTAACATCTTGCTGACCTACCTGTAAGATCCTATCCTATAAGTTTGCCCCATAAGAGCTCATAATTGTTAAGTGGTTTACCTGTATCTGCCTGCTAAGAGAATCTGCCACCCTATGCTCTTTACCTTTGAAGTACCTGATCTCGAAATCAAACTCACTAATTGTGGCCAACCATCTAGCCTAATTGGCGTTCAAATTTAGCTGGTCAAACAAATATCTCAACCCAATATGATCACTCATAAGTACAAACCTCCTTCCAAGAAGATAGTGTCTCCACATATTTAATGCATGTATGATCGTCATTGACTCAAGATCATGTGTCGGGTAGTTCTGTTGATGCTAGTTTAGTTTCTAGGACTCATAGCAGACCACCTGTCCATCCTACATAAGGAATCCACTAAGTCCTCTCTTGCAAGCATATGTACATACTACAAACTCCTTGCCTAGATCTGTAATCTGTAGCACTAGTGCATGTGTCAAAAAATACTTAAGATGCTCAAAACTAGCCTCACACTCCTCTTTCCATTTGAACTTCTTACCTTTCCTATGCAATGATGTAACAGGATAAGAAATCTGCGAGAAGTTCCTAATGAATCTTCGATAATAGCATACTAGACCCATGAAAGATCTCACCTCATCCACACTCTTAGGAGCTACCCATTCCATGATGGTTCTTATATTTTCTAGATCTACTGCAATGCCCTCCTTGGAGACAACATGCCCCAAGTAGTGTACCCCAATCTAAAAGAAACTTCACTTGTTGATCTTAGCATACAACTAATGCTCTCTCAACAACCTCAACACTGTTGCTAAATGCTCGACATGCTCTTCCTCGTTTTTAAAATATACCAATATATCATCAATGAACACAATAACAAAATTATCCAAATATGGACACAACACACTATTCATCAAGCATATAAATGTAGTTGGAACATTACTTAAGAAAAATAGAACTACAACAAACTCTTAATGCCCATACCTGGTTCGAAAATTTGTCTTCTAAATGTCCTCCTCTTTGATGCATACTTGATGGTATCTGGATCTCAGATCAATCTTTGAGAACACTGTTGCTCCCTTCATCTGATCAAACATGTCATCAATCGTTCGTAATGGATATCTATTCTTGATGGTCACTTTGTTCAACTGCCTGTAGTCAATTCATAATATGAGAGTTCCATATTTCTTCTTCACAAACAATACAGGTGCGCCCCAAGGTGATACACTTGTCCTAATGTATCCCTTGTCCAACATTTCCTTCAACTACAATTTTAACTCGACCAACTCATGTGTGCTCATCCTATAAGGTGCTTTTAATGATGGACCTGCCCCTAACACTAACTCAATTGAAAATTCTACCTCCCTGTGAGGTAGCAACTCTGTAATGTTCTCAAGAAATGTATCCTTAAAATGGTGCAAAACTAGGTACTTGCTCAACACATCTGCATCATCAACCTCCTTACTCTTATCATTAGAAATGTGCACTGGAAATAACACACACCCTTTCCTGCGGCTACGCTTTTTATTGCATAGTTTTCACCATCCTAACTGATGTGGCTTTCTTCTTACCCTGCAAGACTCTTGGTTCCCTATTGTTGTCAACACATTCAATGGCTTTGTCACATGGAAAATTTTAGGGGCGAATTTTCGCCCTTGGGCTAAATTAAGGGGATTTATATTTTTATTGGGCGAATATTTTGTATCATACTACGTTGTTACAAATCACCTCAAATTTACTGGGCTTTTATATTTTTATTGGGCAAATATTTTATATCATAGTATATTGTTACAAATCACCTCAAATTTATTTGATAAAAAAAGTAGGTATGGAGGTTAGCCCACCTTATTCTAAGGGAGAGGGTAAAAAAAGTAAATTTAGCCCTTGAAATTAGGAGATACAATCTTCCATTTGCCCTCATTTTCAAGAAAATGTATTTATGATAATTATAAATAAAAATGTAGATACAATGGAGGTATGGTAACTAAATAAACACTCTTTTTATACTTACTCCAAAGGTATGGTAAATAAATAAAAATACAAATAAACTAGAAGTATGGGAAATAAATAAAACCTCTTTTTATATTTAGTCCATAACCCTCTTTCTATTTAACAAGGTTCAAAAACGAAGTTTCATTTAAGTGAATCCTATGGGCCAAATACCATATTTATAGAAGAGGTATGGTAAATTAATAAAAATATAAATAAAAGAGAGGTATGGTAAATAAATAAAACATTTTTTTTATATATACTCCATATGGCACATTATATTTATGAACACCCAAGCGTGTAAATAAATAAAAATATAAATAAAGTGGAGGTATCCTAAACAAATAAAACCTCTTTTTATACTTCAAAGGTATGATAAAAATATAAATAAACTATAGGTATGGTAAATAAATAAAACCTCTTTCTATATTTATTCCATAACCCCCTTTCTATTTAAGAAGGCTCAAAAAAGAGGTTTTATTTAATTGAATCTTATGAGCCAAATACCATATTTATAAAAAAGGTATGGTAAATTAATAAAAATATAAATAAACGAGATGTATGGTAAATAAATATTTTTTTTTTTATATTTACTCCATAAGCCACCTTATATTTACGAACACTAAAAAAATGTGTTATATTTAGGTGAAGCCTATGGGCCAAATTATTATTAATACCATGCAAAAAAATTATTAACCCTAATATTAGTATTAATAAAAATAAAAATGTCACATGGTATTGACCCATGCTATTCACATAGAATGCCTCGTATTTAAAGGGTGGAATTAAACTAGCATACATCCATCTTTACTCTGGATCAAATATCGTGATATGCAAATTAACATAGAGTGAAAAATCTTTGATCCCTCTCGGGGCTTGGTAGATCAAGAGTAAAAATGGATCTTGTAATTAATGTCACTTAAACAATTTAACTTGGTTAAAATAACAAAAAAAAAATTAAAAAAATCAATTATTAGTTTTATTAATTTTTATAAATTACTAATAGTAGTTTTTAAGCTCTAGGTTTATGGTAACCCATGATAATACCATGGTATTCATGTGAGCATAGGTTATTTAAAGGGGAAATTCTATTAGCTTAGATCCATCTTAATTCGGGGTCTACCAAGTGCTGGGAGGGATAAATAGATTTCATCCCTCTAAAAGTGGTAGATGTGGAGTTAAGATGGATATAGGTTGGTTTTTATGATAATGAAGATATTAAATAGACTTAGGAAATTATATTGTAAAAAAAATCTCAAGGTATGATAAAGCTACATTTAGTCACTTCACAAAATTTAGCAAAAAATGCTGACATCTCCATTAATATTGGTTTTTCTGATTTAACAAAAAAAATTCAAAACAATGAAATCTTAACTCTTTCTGCATCACCCTCGCAGAAGAGATATAGTTGCTGCCTAGATTTTCCACCATTGTTCAAGCATTCTCAATATGATATCTTCATGAAAAAGTTAAGGTACTGATCTTGGATTAGTTTTTTGAAAAATATGTTGGTTTGTACAACCTTTCATCTTCTTTTCTATTCTTAATTTGTCGTAATGATCTGTAGGGGTTGGGTCACTGCACCATATTGTCCTAAAAGGCGGAGATTGTGCACCAAAAATAAAATTAATCCACATGTTACAACGCTATTAAAAATGGAATGAAGGTAGTGAATTATGCTAATAAGAAATTTAGATTGGGAGAGACGTAATTCAATTTTATTATTTAATTGAAGATTTCCAATTAAAATAATAATAAATCTACATTTATATATTTATATATTGATTGGAAGGCTTTTGACAAGGGTCACTTCTTTCCATTAGATCCCCTTCAAGCCTTTCAGATACATACTACTTCATTATATTATATAGTAGGGGCTTGTTACTTGTTGGTGTGTTGGGGTAAACAAACTTGATGGTATTTTTTTTTTTTTTTTTTTTTTTTTTTGCAGTTGGAGTCTATGGAATAAGAAAGAAATTTGATAGCTTGGAAAAAGTGGTAGCTTGACAAAAGTGGTAGAGAAAAACATTAATCTCTCCTACCATGACAAACATGGCCACTAAAACTTGCAACATTGTTTGTAGGAAGTGAAAATTATGTTTCTTTTTTCCAAACATGTATGTTAGTATATTACAGTTTAATAAATATGTTTTATTATTATCATATATAGTTTCATACTTTAACAAAACATTCACCAAGACTTCACAATGTTTTATTATTCAATGAAAGATTCTCCATGATTTTACAAGTTAATATAATTTGGTGAGAGGTTCGCCAATATATATATATATATATACACATATTATATTAGTGATAAAATCACCTCCCATTTTTCCTATGTATCATGGGGATTCACCCATTTGTTATACATATAAATTTAGGGTGGTTCTTAAAATTTTCCCTGCTTTGTCATAACAATCTACCTTGGTTCTATGAAGATACAACCAATCCATGCCCAACAACATATTGTATGATCCCAATGATAATACATTTATATGTGTTGCGGTAGGCATACCATTCAAATCAAATGCACAAGATCTTACCCAATGATGAACTCGCTTCTTTGTACCTATAGCCAACTGAACTAACCAAGACTTTGCATGCAATTCTTTACTTAAACCACACTTATCCGCCAAGTCAGGACTAACATATCTATAATTAGATCCCGGGTGATTCAAAATTGAAATAATTTGATCAAAAATCTTATCGTCTGTCTTAATGATAGATGACTGGTGTTATGCCTGTTTGTTGTCCACTGCCGCATAAATACGAGGAATTCTTTGCCCAACATCCCCAACAGTTTGCGCCTCCTATGCACTATATATCTTAGGCATACCACCCTGATGTTGCAGATAATCTCTCCTAAGGTGCTCCTCTCCACATGTCCAACACTTCAACCCACCAGTGCCCTCACCTCTATGCTACTGCTGCGACCCATGTCCTTGTCTATATGAATTGAAATTATTTTGTGGTGCCATATTTTCTTTCCCATCTGTGTTCTGAGGCCTTGTTCTCTTAGGATACCAGTTACCTTTACATTTGTCCTTCCCTTTCCATCCTTGCTGAGATTCATTCTTATGCTTTGGTTGTTTATAGAAATGCTTCAATTTCCCAATGACTTCCTCAAGTGACCGAGGCTCATCATACTCAATCTAATCTCTAAATGCTAATGGAAAACCACTGACAAATATTTGAAATTTAGCCTTCTAATATGTAAGAAATGGTACATACCTCAATAGCTCCAAAAACTTCGTCGTGTACTCTTCGTCTGTCATTGACCCCATCTTTAGCTCATAGAATTCTTTGGTGTTACTATCTTAGTACCTCGCTAACAAGTACTTCTTCCTGAAAATCCTCTTGAATTCTCACCAACTCAAGTCATCTTTCCTGATGTCTTTGACCCGCTTAACATCCTCCCACCAGATGTCTACTTTACCTTTCAAGTTGAAGATAGCTATTTTGGCCTTCATGTTATCTGTGTACTCATGCAACTCAAAATTTGTTCATCCCAAGTATCCAAGCCTTTGCATCTTCCAACTTCTTCACATTTCCATCAAAAGTAGGTAGTTTTTCTTTCTTGAATTCATCTGGAAATTATCCCCTATCATTCCTCCTATAAGGATGATAGCGATGACGATCATGATGTCTATCAGAACCAGAACTAGAATAGTACTTGTGCTCATCACCCCTTCTATCCAGAGTGTCCAACAACCTACAATCTCTCACAATACTAGATCTATCCAACTTGTGTCTACCAAGAGACCTACTTCCATATGCCCCTTTAGTTTTATCCTCATGTCCAAGGTTGATCTGAAGTGGCCCTTGTCGCTACAATTATGACAAAATTTGAAGATGTGTTGCATTAACCTCTGCTTGTTTGTCTTATGCCTGTATGATCTAGTTATTATCTACCTTACAACTCCTTATCTCTTCCTTCAGGCTTCTCAGTGTATCTGCCAAATCATAAGAGTGCCACACACCACATTGCTCATCTAATGCATAGGGAGATTCTATGTAGTCTACCACATTTCTAACGATTTGATCTCTTTCCTGCAATGCATAATATGCCAGATAAACCAAATCACAATAAATCAACGCACCTTAGTATAATTTGGGGAGGTTACCTCGTCTGCAAGATAAAAAAATCAATGTGATACATGTATAACATAATCATAACAACATATAGACATATAACAAGTAAGTGCATCAATGCATAAACATCATTCTAGCTAGGGTCTAGTCAGCAATGCAAGGCCAGATCAACAATGCATGCTATGACCTCAGGCATGACAACAACCATTACTCCATTGTACACATTTCCATATGCAACCATCAACATGCATAAGCAATGCCAAATCAACTACACATACACATAGACACATGTAGTCGAGCATAAGCGATAACTCTTGTAATCAACCTAGAAGATATATACATGTAATCAAACCTACAATAATTTAGCCTAACATACAAGGATGTAAGTACGTGACATCAAATCAACATGTAAGCGACATGTAACAATATGTAACCGGTCATATACTCATAATGATGCATTCCACAAACTGAGCATCAAATTCTCCATGACAACCTTACTTCAACCATAATCAATCGTCAAGGAAATGTAACAAGCACATGTAATGAAAGTGTAAGAGACACACATGCAACTGACATGCATGCATGACCAACACACACCACCCATCCAATCCGAGGGGTGAACCATGCTCTGATACCACTCTGTAACCACCCTCCTTACACATATATCCAAGTAACCAGCCAACTGGGTTAAACATGTGATAAGAGGCTACTATGATTGGATTCAACCTCCTATGTGACCTTAAGGAAGTGGAATCGACGAAACACCTCAACCAACCTATCCACATCAGAAATAGAACCCTTAGGAGACATGTCAGCCACTCAAACATCCTGTCCTTGGGTCCCACCGATGTTATACATATCTTAAGCCTTAGCCTTTCTCATGCTATAGTCATGGGAGAATCTAGAAACCCATAGTCACTCTCACAAGATTGCCTGCCAGCGTCCAAAGACCCAATTTGCCAGTTTTGTCCCTGCAACCCCATGATTTGAGCCACTTTTTCAGGCCTAGAGCCCAGGTCACTACCCATAATGGAATGATAGCTCAAGATCAATCATAGAACAAGGAAACAATGATGCAAAAGCAATAAGTTAAACAAGACCTTAATCATACCCCTACTAGCCATGACTAGAATTTCATCAAACATATCATTAACATGTAACATACAGGTGTAAACAACATAATTAAGCGTAGGGATCTCATACTTATATGAGAATCACTATGAACCATTGTTTGTTGCATTATCATCTATTAGGCCATAGGTACATTATCCATTCATTTACAAGTAAAAGCATGTTGAGAGCCATACATAGCTGTTGTCATAAAACACACATATAACTAGCATAATAACAACATAAATATTCATGAAAGTACAACCATATAGACCACATACAATCCATCAAAATACTCTTAGAGATACAAGGAGAAATAACCTTTCATTAATGATGCAATAAGCTAACTGGAGATGGGACTACCACATTCCACCCGACCATAGATTGGTTGAACCAAGTCTCTCTTCATCCAATCACCCCCGTGCCATATTCCAAGCATGAATGTGGGACTCATAAAACACACCAAAAACACCAAATAAGCATGGATTCCATTGGAGTTCTCCACCTACATCATGAGGAATTTGAGTGCCTCCCAGTCTCTCAGCCTTTACTATAATCCATAGTCTAATCCAGGGATCACTAGGCCTTACATCGAGACACACTCTCCAAGCTTTACCGTACATCCCATCCCGAGACTACTTGGCCCAACAGAGAGAGATCCACCTCTTGGCTTTATCGTATATCCTGCCATCCATCAACAAGGATTCCTACGCTCACCGAGGCACATAATCCTGGCTTTACCGCAACCCACAATCCGGTTTATGGGTTACTAGGCTAGTGGCTTTATTGTGATCCATAATCCTGTCCAGGGATCTAGGCCATGTGTTTGTCATTTCGGAGATACACCCCACTCAGCTTCGAATCCATTCGTCCATCCTACATAAACCGAGTATGAGAACCCATCGCATCAAAGCTATCTAGAAATGGCAAGGCTAGGTTGAAGAACACTGTCACACCTGGCAAAACCCATGCCATGATAGAAAATAACCACATGCAATCCCATGCATGCCAAATCTAACAAGGAATATACAGATGCAAGTTGATACCTACAGTGAAGCTTGTTTTAGCTGCTTGATCCTGCCTTTCCTTGCTTGATCTTTGCTTCCTCTTTCCTTCTTTTCCTTTCTTTCTCCAATGCTAAAGTGCTCCAAGAAAACTCTAAGTGTCCAAGGGAGAGAGAGAGAGAGTAATGAAAGAGCTCCAAAAATCAACTGACAAAAAGGTTACCAATTGATCTTCGGAAGCCTTTTTATGAATGAGGCCTATATTTTCTTTATTTTCCATTATTTTCCTTCAATTTCCTCCTCACATGCAACCTGTGACATTTCACCTTCCTTTTCTCCTAATTTCCATTTATTTTCATAAATAAATGTGCCAAAAATTCCATTTTTCCTTTCCAAAGCCTTAACCATTGCCTTTGCCAATTTCCTTAGCCATAAACAACCAAATGCCCAACATTCAGCTTGGAATAATTGTCCCATAAACCATGATTATTATTTTTAACTTTTATTACATGGAATTTTCACTACAGCTATTACAAAAATGAAGAAAGAACCCCCCCAAGACCCCCAAATCTCGGGAAGCTAAACCCTCCTCCAATGTTGAATCGCTCATGGACACGAAGGCACAAATTTCAGACCCCCCTTGTTCTTAACACCTTTCGGACCTCTGGTTCGACCTGTATGGCCACCACATCAGAGGAGAGGACCCGCTCCGTGTAGTTGATTTAGGGCTATATTATTAGATCGCCCCTTGTGTGTATCATTTCCTTGTGTTCATTTCTGTTTTAACTGCTACATACATAGAAGAAAACAATTGTTTTGTTTCTTCCACTGAGCCAAAATCCTAGAGGTGACCCAAAAGTTGATCCAAAAAGATCTGATTTACCCAAGCTCCCCTGAACCCCAACAATTCACAAAAACCACTATGGTTTATAATTTTACTACCCTTTCAACCGTTGAATAACAATCCTTTCAACAACTGGTTCTAGCCCCTAGCTTGCAGTCCTTTCCCATTGTTGATAGTTTCCCAATATCTATCTTTCATGAGTTTGTGCAACCTATTTTGTCTATAATTTCTCATCCTTTTGGGTATGATAATTACAATATGGCCAATAAAGTGTCCCTAGGATTTCCAAGCGAGATGATGTGCCATAGCTTCTGTTTGACATACCTTCTTACTTGGCCAAGTCCATAAAATTCCAATTACGCCATTTTCCTACCACCTCATACTTCAGGTATTATTCTTTGTTGCTCTATCTGTTTGTGTACACCCATGTGGATGAGTTTGAGTTGTTGGGTCTCAGTATGATGGCCCCAAACAAATAGAGAAGTTTTTTTTTTACTGAGACATTATTGTTAGGAGGAGACCAGATAATGATGGCTATTACCAGTTCATATCCTCCTACATGGCCATTGCTTATTAAATTATTCATACTTTTCCTCTCCAAGAATCCTCCCTCAACAAAAATCAATCCTTCAACTAAGCAAGGACATCAAGGTGGGATACTAGTATCTATTTGAAAATTACACATAGATTAGGGTCTATGGGTGTGAACTTCCTACTTGCCACCTGCCTGTATTCATGCCTATGAGGATATTCACGCTCAGGTTCATTAGACAAATTCTGAATGTGGACCAAGTCCACTTTGTCCCTACCAAAAAGGGGTATATGTTCAATTTGGGTAAGCCTATAGGACATTTAATTGTTAACTCCAGATAAGCCTTGTCGACAAATGAGGAATTACTGAAACAAATGAATTTTGATATGGGAGATGTTTGGCATTATGATCCTCATGGTGTCATGCAAAGAAAATGGAAAGCATAAACTTGGCTTCAACTTATGAGCATGAATGTAGGATTGAGATTGAATGGAAGGCTAACCTTGATTCATGGCCTATTAACACAAAGACGGAGATCGAGACTCCAGCAAGAAAGGACAAGGCACAAAAAAGGACCGTTAATGAGACATGGGATGTAGAAATGGGAGATGTAAACACTAGAAAAAAGGCCAAGACCCAAGAGATAGAAGAAGAATAAATCGAGACTAGGTTGGTTGAGACAAAACAAGACCAACCAGGCTTCCAAGTGACTTTGGAAGACCCACTACAAGCTGCTACCTCATCATCCTCAAAGGTAGCCATTCTGAGTTCAGTAGGAAGTGAGACTTCTACTGAGCCTAGTTAGCCTACTCGAAAGGCCATTGAAGAAAGGAACAAGAAAATAAGGGATGAGATGTAGGGGAAAATGGAATCCCATTTAGTCCCATACCAGACCAGAATTCTGACTACTATGGAATTGGAGAGAAATCAAATGAACTTGTCGTGGCATCACCCACTAGCATGTTAACTAAAATTGGGCTCCTAGTTCAAGGCTTTAGATGTTTCTTTAGACTTGGAAAGTGTCCCTCTACCTGATAATATCAACTTCCATAGGCAAATAGGAGAGATGTTGTATAGGGAGATTAATCAAAATTCAATGACCATAAGTAAGGATGAGAAATTTCTGGAGAAGGCTAAAATAAGATTAAAGTAGGAAATACCTAACTCTAGATCTATACATATGCAAAATGAGAAATTCAAGGTGTTGATTGTGAAACTAGATGTGAATCTAGAGGATAAAGCTGCATTTGAGGCCCTTCTCCAAAGCTCACAAGTAAAGGTTCAAGAGTTAAGACACAAGCTGAAGATGCCAAACAATGAACATGTGCATTCCAAGGAACTGACACAGGTGGAGGAAGAGAAAGAGATCCTAGCAAAAGAGCTGATATAGATAAAAAAATGAGGTGGTGGCTCTTAAGCAACAGGTAGCAGAGCTTCAGTAGAGAATAAACACTCACATTTGTGCAGCGCTGGTGCTTGATAATGCTCATAATCCCACATAACAACTTACAAAGACCCTCACTGAGCTCCATCTTTCAGAAGGGGAGCTCAAGAAAGTGCATAAGGACTTAGACACGACCCAGCGAGCCTTGGCACAAAAAGAAAAGCAACTTGAGACTACTAGGACTAATGTAGATCTGATAAGTAAGAACTTACATGTAGCCAATCAGGAGATCTCTAAGCTCAAAGGAAAACTAAAAGGAAATATGTCCCTCCTGCAAGATAAACGACTGGTCTGTGATGAAATAATAACAGAGATGAAAAACAACTGGGAGCACATAACTCTGATGGACGAGCAGAAGATTCTGATCAAGGACTATGAGTTCTTCATCCTAGCTGCTAAGGAAGAAGATGAAAAGAATTCCCATATTGCCAAGAAATTCATCTAGTAGGTAAATGAGAAGCTACTCAGTGATTTGAGGGCTATAGATGTGGTGGATAGGGTGTCTAATATCATGGAGATCTCCAAAGTAGTTTAGAAGGAAGAGGCCAAAGCCAAAGCTGAAGAATGCCTAGAGGTGGTGTTGAAATATGTGGCTACCTTCAACTATGAGTTTAAGGAGAGAGTCAAAGCATGGTTGCCTAACTGTTGGGATTTTGTGGGATTGTCGATCCTATTGGAACAATATAGTCAAATTTTAGTTGAGTCCAAGAGAAAGGTGCATTCATCTCATGAGAATACTTCCACCCTTAAAGGTCAAATTGTGGTTAATTATCTGAGAAGAGATTTTCAACTATTGGGATTGGTGAAGACTTTTTTATGCCCTAAGTTGAACTATACAGGGCTCACAAATATCAAGATTTCATATTAATGATTCTTCAACGCTCCTATACCAATTTCAACGTTGTGGCAAAGATGCGAATAATTCATCAATCCTCCAGTGCTCCAGATCATCGAACCAATGACGTTGCCTCCCGAACTGGTCCACCGCGAGTAAAGATACTGTTGATTATGTCAATCATGATACTTTGATATTTTATACTTTATGTAAATATTCTATTTTCATAGATTTAATTCCATTTGGTTAGGATCTAGTTAGTAGAACTGTGCCACTAAAGGACGCTGATATTTTTATTATGATGATTCATTGCCAAATCAAGAAAGAATATTTTGTAAAGGGTTCTATCCCCAAGGTCCTATAAAAACAGATTATGATATAGAACCAAGGGTTCAAAATTTTGTTTTCAAGAGGGAAGCTCTGCAAATTGTAAATGAAATGTGTGCCCTGTTGAAGATTAATGAAATCTTTTGGAGATTCTGGCTCATATGAATGTGTAGTATTTATTATTTCTTATTTTTGTTTAATATACCCTCACACTTTTCCTTAGATTACATGTACTAACAACTACTGGATATATTTTTATGAATTCATGGATTCATCTATGTCTAATGTTGATCTAATATGCCTTTGAATGATAAGAATTATTATCCTTAAAAATGTGCTCCATGTATCTTAACACATCATTTGAATGTGTTTTCTCATCCACTTTCTGTTGAACTTCGATGCACTGCATTCTTAATTTAAGCCCTGTGTGTTGGTTTTCTTTCCTTCTTGATTTTTCTCTCCAATATTCTATGAATGACTGATAAAACTACATGCTCATGTAATATTGGCTATTGGAGTTTAACGTTAACGCTTATATGAGTATTACTTTGCATCCGGATTTGTATTTATCTTCGTAAAGAAGATTCTAAACCAATTATGACTTAAAATCTAGTTAAATATTTAGTGTAAGTGAACAATTCCAGAATATCTTATAAGCACTCATTAAGATGTCCTAGGCACTGGTATCTCTTCAACCCGTGGGCTATCTATAGGATCTACAACACATTGATTATTAGGCACTGAATAAAATCACTGTCAGGAATAGGTATGCAATCCCACCTATTGATGACCTTCTTGACTAGCTCAAGGGGCCAAGTACTCAACAATATTGATTTGAAGTTTGGCTATCACTAGGTTTTGATAGAACCCACAAATGTAAGGAAGATCACCTTCAAATCTAAGGAAGACCTTTTTGAGTGGTTGGCCATGCCCTTTGGGTTGAAAAATGGGTCTACAACTTTTATGAGGCTAATGGATGAAATATTGTAGCCCTTCACCAACTTATTCATGGTTGTATATATGGAGGACATCCTCATCTTCAATAAGAGTTGGGAAGAGCACTTGGAACATATTCGACAGGTTCTTCAATCCCCATGACAACAAAAACTATGTGCCAACTTGGAGAAATGTGCCTTTGGCATGAACCAGGTCCAACATCTAGGTTACATCATTCATGAGAAAGGCATGCATGTGGATTCGGCTAAGATGCAAGTCATTTAGATTGGCTAGCCCTGACCACTCTAACAAAGATTCGCAACCTTTTGGGCCTTGCCAGTTTCTATTGAAGGTTCATGTTGGGATTCTCTCATATCAATTGGCCTTTGAGTCAAGTTACTAAGTGCAGAGCAAAAGGAATTTTTTTCTAGTTCGAGTCTGAGTAGAAGACATTCATTGAGCTGAAGTGCTACCTTTTCTCTGCAGCATCACTCACATCGCCAGACCTACAAAAACCATTTGAAATCAAAATAGATGCCTCCAATTATGCCATTGGTGAAGTTCTCACCCAACAATGGCATCCGGTGGCCTATCACAGTGAGACACTCTCTAATAAAATTAAGAAATACCCACCTATGATAAAGAGATGTATTCCATTGTACAAGCTTGCCAACAATGGAAACATTACGTTCTGGGGAAGGAGACAATCCTCCACACATATCATCAATCTCTCTAGTCTATTTAGACACAAGGGAAGTTGCAGAAAAACCGCCATCAGAAATGTTACACATGCCTATGAAAATTTTATCTGAACATTAAGTATAAGAGCGGGGGTGGGGGGTAGCACCAATAATGTTGCAGATTTCCTCAGTCGGCCACTAATTGTGGCACTGACCACTGTTCTCGACTCTTGTAGGCACGAGACTTATGGATGGCTGCAACTTTACAATGATGATCCAAAACTCACCACCACATACTAGATACTGATGGATGGAAATTACAAGACACACTGTTATGGCACTTCAGATACATTTGTGTTCGTTCAAGCAAGCATGCCAATATGATTTGGGAGGCACATTACAGTCGGGTCGCAAGACACTTTGGCACAGAGAAGATTGTGGAAATAATGTAGACGTATTTTTATTGGCCAAATCTCTGACAAGACATTGGAAAATATATCAGATCCTTCACTATCTTTACCATCTCTAAGCCAACCATTAAGAAGAAAGGCTTATATACTCTTATTCCTACTACTAGTTGACCCTGAGAATCCATATCCATGGGCTATATTTGTGGCTTTCCTTCTACCAAGCATGAAAATGACTGTGTATTTTTGGTCATTGACAAACTATCTAAGATGGCCATATTGGTTGCATGCAAGAAGATATCACAACAAAATCCATTTCCAAACTCTTCTTTGAACAAGGGTGGGTGCACTTCGGGATCCTACAGACCATTATATTAGATCGAGATAGCATGTTCCTAAGTGCATTCTCGTCGAGCCTTTGGTCATTGTTCGACACCAAGCTTACCAAATCTAATGCATTCCACCCCAAGACTGATGGCTAGACAAAGGTCATCAATAAGATGATAGTGCACATACTACACATGTACAACTCTAAGCATTCATGAAAATGGGATGAGAGTCTTCCCTATGTGAAATACAATTATAACAGAGCTCTCCATAGCTCGACTGGCCACAACCCCTTTCAAATGGGCTTGGTATTTCAACCATTTTGTCCCATTGATGTTGCACTGCCTTTTGCAACTACACAAGAAGAATCCGCACATGTTCAGTTTGAAGCTGATAAAGCCACTAGGTATAATGGACTCATTCAACACATCTAACAACAGGTTCACAACATCTCGGCTAAATCTAATTCCAATTACAAACAATGACAAGTTTAGCATCATGTGCCACATAAGTTTCAAGTGGGTGACAAAGTTTGGTTGCATTTGCAGAAAGAATTCCTTGTCGGAGCCCATAAAAATCTTTGACCCTTACGATGCAGGCCTTACACCATCACCAAGGTTTTGGGAGATAATTATTTTGAGTTCAGTATCCCCCCGTTCCTTGGATTGCACCCAATATTTAATGTGAACCACCTTAAGCCATACGTTCCACCATTATTGGACACATTAGACATTGTTGAGTAGATGGCACCAATAGAGCTCAATCCAAACTACATGGAACATGCCACAACTGATCAAATCATGGAAATATAAATCAATAACACTCATCAACAAAGAAACCATTTGTATCAAGTTGTCAAAGCTGGCCAAATCCTGCATCAAGGCAAGTGGCTCATTAGGGAAAAAGTTCAGCATAAGTTTCCTCATCTCATGGAGGCACTCAACTCAATGGGGACCATTACTTCTTAAGGGGGGAGGTTTGATCCATGTGGATATTGGTGGCCACTTGCCTGTTCCACTTGGACCCCCAACACTGTTTCCTTTCAATTTACTTAATTCTAGCACAACTTTTTTTTTTTAGTAAATTTTAAGGTCCTAAACTTCCAAAGTTGTTTTGAGGCCCTAAACGACATTTTTTTGGAAAATGCACCAAGCACATAACTCTTAGGGTAAGGGATTTTTGGGAAAGTTTTTGTCCTCAAAAATATCATTCTAACGAGGTATTGTGTGTGCCAAACAAAGATCATATGGCAAAAATATGATCCCGTGAATTTGGTATTCCAACTAATCCTAACGTGGCCCACAAACGTTTAACAATTCATCTCCTAGTGTTAGTTATTTAGATGATTAGGGTTTTCCATTGTTTCTCAATAATGGAAAGGCATCATAGCCTCATTGTAACACACTTTAGAAGGCGTATAGCCTTCACATCTCTTCTCAAAGATAGGCTACCATAGCCCGAGCTAGTTGATTTATCTTATGTATGTAACAATTTTCAACAGTTGCTATTTATTAATTGAAATTTTGTTTCATTGTATCTTTTTGCGTTTGTTTGAATCTGTATTTCATTTTGTTCTTGCATAAATATGGATCAACTATGTGATATCTAATATCCATGTTTCAAACTATATTGTAAACTTTATATGATCATGAACCTAACTCTTATCATAGAATTTTAACTTTAAATCTAAACTTTTCCATGCAAAACAAGCCCATTCAGGAGAATTTTGAGAGTCAAAGACACTTGATTTTTGACAAGAGTAAAATGGGTCTCTTCTTAAAGAAATTTAAGTATGGATTTAGACCTCTTAACTTATAAGGATAACATTGAAACGTCTATCATAATTTTACTACAACCCTCTTTGTTACCATTGGCAAGTTCTCTACGAAGGTGTCATATAAAAAGAATAATAAAACTACCAACCCTTGGCATGATAATTATTGTAAAATTTCTAGAAAAGCGCTTAGGGACGCTCCTAATGAAACCTTAAAAATTGATAAAAATATATATGTACAAATATTAGAAAAAAAGATAATATATAAATAGAAGGCAAGAGATGTTATTGCACCTCTCTAAG
Source organism: Pinus taeda (assembly GCA_000404065.3). Lineage (NCBI taxonomy): Eukaryota > Viridiplantae > Streptophyta > Pinopsida > Pinales > Pinaceae > Pinus > Pinus taeda. The sequence continues at coordinate 48,526 of APFE031646046.1, read as the reverse complement.
TTTGACCCTAAAAACTTTTGGAGGAAAATTTTGATTTGTAATACTAAAGAAAGTCGTTTGATTTCCTTGAAGAACTAGAATATTAACCTTAAAAACCTTTATTAATCCCCTAATTCCATGGACACCATTTTGAATGCACCTATAAAGGATGATACATTTTCTTTGGAAGACATTAATTTTGGGGTTAAACAACTAAATATTGGGAAAGCTAATGATATTGAAGTCTACTGAGCTGAAAATTTTAAAATGGGAGAACATATCCTCATTTGGCACATACACAAGCTCTTTAATTTGGCAGTGAAGCAGGGCTTCTCTAAGTCTTGAATGCAAAGCCTTATTTTTCCTATCTTTAAGAGTGAGGATAAAAGTGTCCCCTCTAATTACAGGAACACTATGATTAGCATCATTTGTGTGAATCTATGGGTTTATTTTTAGAAAAAAGATTAGTCTTTCGCTTGAGATCCATGGTAAAAGAGATCAAGGTCAAGCTAGGTTCAAGAGACATCATTCAATCGTGGATCATCTTCTTACTCTTAGGATAATTGCAAGGGAATTTTGCAATAATAAAAATGATCCCTTTTGTTTTTTTGATGACTTTAGAAAATATTTTGACATTATTCTTACAACAAACTATGGAAGGGACTAGAAGAGATAATGGTTCCTCTCGAGTCAAGGGTAATTGTTACAAGGCTATATATGAGAATGTTTTTGATAAAATTAGGACCAGTAAGGGTTGTTCAGAAGAAATTAAATGCAATATCAAAGTTAAGAAGGGTGCCACTCATCCCATGCCCTTTTTGACATACACATTGATAAGCTAGAAGAGTATTTGGAAGATATAGGTTGTGTTAGCCCTGTGCTCACCGATATGGTCATAACTCTTCTCCTTTATGTTGATGATATTGATCTTTTGAAAAAGTGGCATTAAGATCTTGGAAAGAAACTCAAAATCCTCCAAGTTTTTTGCTCTAAGATGGGTATAACTGTTAATATTGACAAAACTAATTAAATCCCAAAAGATCACTTATGATACTTTCCTTTATGACAATAACTCCTTGGAGGAAGTTCATACAAATATCTAGAAATCAACATCCATCATAACCTCAATTGGAATTATAGCACCGAGAAAAGGAAAATGGAGGTTGGAAATCTTACCATGGGCTTGAAAACAATTGTAACTCGATATATATTTTGATTTGGGATAAAAAAAAGCTCCTCTTCAAGACTGGTTTCATTCATGTTATTTTATATGGACATGAGGTTTGGTTTCATAATATATACAGAGAGTCATGGAGGAATATTGAATATATCCAAAAGCAATTTATAACCTACAACAACACAATTAAAGGAAATACTCCCTAGCCTATCCTCCTGATGAATCAAGTTTTCCCCCCTTTGAAAGCATGGTTATGACTAGGTATCTTATGTATAGGAAGAATTTATACAACATTGATGCCAAAAGGTTTGCTAAAATTATTTTTAGCTCTATCCAAAACCCTATCTTCAACTCAAGCAAGGGTGGCGTAAGCATGCCTAATCTTGGCTGGACTACTGGGGAATAAAGGAGGTGATCATTTTGAATAATCCATATTATATTAAAAATATTATTACTTCCAAAATTAAGGAGAAATTATGGTGTAATATAGAGTGAGGGGGGAAAATGAAACTACAATGTTATAAGGAGGTGATCAATCCCAATCTCAAAAACTAAAATTATCGTTATACCTTGACTAGTGTTAACAAGAAAATGAGCATTGCCAATGATAGAGAACTAATTCTCATGACCTTCAGAGTGAAACTTGGCCTTGGTCGATTCCCAAAATGCCATGGGATGAAAGAGTTTGTCACTTATGCCATCTTAAGAGGGTTGAAGATGAAAAACACACCGTTACAATGTCTATCTTGAATTCACATTCAATCTAATTTTTAAAGTATTTGTCATACTACAAACATTCTTATAATGTCCATCTTATACTCACATTCAATCTAGTTTTTAAAATATTTATCATAATACAAACCTTCCCAACTTTTTAAGTTAGCAAAATTATGGTGATCTTCAAAATGCTTCTTTTATTTATTTTTGAGCATATAAATACAAAATTAAATAATTTTATTTAATCTCTTACCTTCTCAAACTCTAATAAACCATATAAATAATAACTATTATTATTATCAATTATATAAGTTTAATAATTTATATTTTAATATTAAAAATAGTCCATAATAATTTATAATTAATTTAATTAAAATTAATTAAAAAAACACAAACATAGAAAATAGAAGATTGAACCCGTGGTTCTTTTTTACCTGAGGAATTATAAACATCGACAAAACTGGTTATTTCTCAGAAACCACACAATGTTGGCTCTGTTATAGTGTTTCAATCAATCTTTACTACGGTCAACATTATAAGCTCAAAACTTTTGTTTACATAACCAGTTGTCGTGATCAGGGGTTAAATTTGACGGGTCACCTTACCTATCGAGAGAAATTTTTAATGACGATTTTATTTTTAAAGTGTTTTTCATATGACTTTAAATATTTATTTTTACAAGGTTTGTTTGTTTGTTTGTTTTGTTTTGTTTTGTTTTGTTTTTTTTTTTTTTTTTTTTTTTTTTTTTTTTTTTTTTTTAATTTTGCTAATCATATTCATAATTGCTTTCGCATTAAAATAGTAAATGTAGGTAATTAAATTAGACAATTAAATTTAACTTAAGAGAAATTGAAACACACATACCATGTTTTCCATTTAAGTCACTTCAATGCCAATCCAATTAAAGAATAATATGTGTGATATAAGTTTTAAACAAAAAAACATAATGTGCATGAAATTTGTAAATGTTTAAAAAAAATACATTCAATATTATCTTGTACAAAAACTAAATTTTTTAGAGTTTCACCAAACAAAGTAATTGTCAAAATAAATACATGTTCACACCATAAGGATCTATAAATGTATAAAAAAAAAAAAAAAAAAAAAAAAAACAAACTACACACTTGGACCTTATTCTAAAAGATCTTGAAATATTCAACAATGTCATCTAGCATGTCCAAAAGTGAAAAATTATAATTGTTAATGAACTGCAAATTGTAACAATTTTTAGAAACAATGAATTCACCTACAATCTAGGCATACCACATTCAGAATATTAAACTCCAATTTTCTTATTTTTCATATTTCGTACAAACTATTCCATCACTTATGGGTGTTTTTCAGAGATGCAAATATGTTAGTATAAATATGGTTTGTATATGTGAGAAAAGCCTATTAAAAAAAAAAAACCAAATATTATGGCATTTACAACATAAATTTGGGGCCAAAATAGCTAAGAATTGATATAAAGAGAGATGAAAGAAATGATTATATGAGGATTACTCTTTCGCTTAGAGTAGTTAGCCATTGAGCTTCCATTTTCTCAAATTTGGATTTAAATTTTTCTATGGTTCCTCCCTGTTAGGCATTGGGAAACCACTTCAAGCAAATTGGCATACCCAAGTATCCAAAATTTATCCATTCCACATTTCCTTTTATGATATGGCAAGAATATACTAGATCCAGCCTTGTAATGATTTGGAGAACTGCCCTTGTAACAAAGAGGAGAACATTAACAAATAGCATTGAACTGCTTAAAGAGTCTAAGAATATTAAACGGTTAGGTTTCTAGTTATTATTATTTTTTAATTTATATCTTATAATCATTAATAATAGATATTTATTTTTAAATAAAACATGTTGTTATCTATCTTATTTTAATATATGGAATTTCAAATATTAATTAATTTGTATTTTTTAATTTATGTTTATATTTTATGAAGTGCTTAATATAACTATGAAATTACTATATAAATTAACAAAGAATAAATGACATCATGTAAATATGCAGATTTACAAAACAAATAGTTTATAAATGGATGGTTGTGGTTAAGCCATTATTTTTAAAAGTAAAAAAATAAAGTCAATTGACTTATATTAATCACATTTAGTAATGTAATTGTGATAGTAGATGGGTAGCTACATAATTATAATATGGCGGGGAGAACAAGGATGGAGAAGCGAGGGAATAGGGTTTTGGGTTTTATCTATCTAAGGAGACTTGAACTCTCGACCCCCAACCGAGTTTGGATAATACTACACCTGAGTTCTAAATCTTTTTTCCATTTTAGATATTCATCATCGACGCTCTTTTTGGGAAGTTGACAGGTTGAACGTTGGAGTGGGGTTTGTCTACCAGGTTTCGAGGAGTTTTCAGATGGATCTTGGTCAACATTTGCATGCCGACATGGATGAAGAGCTCGTGGATTACTCCGTTGACCCGTATGAAGCCATCCTAATTTGGACTGAAACGCCACCTCATCCGCCCACGATGGATCCACCGGAAGCAGGAGGGTTACCGTCTCACAGATAGTGGAAGTTAGGGTTTTTTCAGAGGAGGGTTTTGAAAACCCTAGTTCAAATACCTATCCTAATGGTCAACGATCACTAGGATTTCATAATTTGGGGTATCTGAGGATCCACTTTCTCAGTGACAAGTTGTACTTTCGACCCCATCATCTTTGTCATTAAAATTCCTAGTGTCTTGTCTCAATCCTTGTTTGTCTCTGGTTCTCTTTGAAGGCATTCTCTATCAGGGCAGGATATTGAAACAATCAACTTTCATCTCATATCCAAGTCCATCTAGAGCTCCTTCTCACTCTATTGTAGGACAGATCCACCCCACTGAAGCAGTGAACATATTTTTGGGTCTTCAGATTTCCGCTCCTGTACAGACATCAGGATTCTTTGATGGTCCTTCGGTCAATCCCTTAGACCAATCGCAATTGAAAGCTAGGGCCAATTCCACATTGAACCCGCCCTCTCAAGATCATGTCATGACAGAGGGTACACCTCAGAGGAAACGTGAAAAAAAAACTAGAAGTACCAAAATCAAAGAAAAAGTAAGGTTTCTCGTGTTAGGGGAGGGTATTCGATTGGATGAATTTATGGACATAGTAGACAGTATCCTAGTTGGAAGGGTCCACGACAGAGAATACACCACGACGTGTCTGAAGAAATGGGTGGTCGAAATTTGGGGGAAAATTATTTATTCTTTACCGTTAGTAATGACCATGGCCAGGGGTTGGTTTGCCCTGTGCTTCCATAGACCTAAACATATGACCTGGGTCCTATCAAAATACTAGCAAATTGAAATTATGTTAGTCTTACTGAAACGGTGATCCCCGATATTTGATCTGGAGCATGAACAATTGGGAGCAGGGCCAATTTGAGTCAGAATGCCTGGAATTCCTCTCCAATTTTGGACTGAAGATGTGTTCAGGTGTGTTGGCGATGATCTAGGGGTGTTCTTTGACTACGACAAATCTTTTCAAGAATCAGGAAACATGGCCTATGCTTGCATTCTAGTTCACCTGGATACTTGCAAAGGTTTGGTCGAAAGTCTAAGATTGCAATGGTGGGGTAATATTCGTCTACAGAAATTGGACTGCGAGGGGGTCCCATTCTGGTGTCGTAGATTCCATGAAGTTGGTCATACTTATAAGGATTTCGCCTTGCTAGCCAAAAATAAACCAGGAGGAGAATTGGTGACTAGGAAACAAGGATAGGGCACGACTTCCACCTTGATGAATCAGCCACCTCAAAATCCATCGCCTCGCAAAACAAAAGGCCTCAAATAGGACAAAGTGAAGAACGTCTTTGTTGCTCACCCTCCATCTCCTATCACCACCAGAGCTTGTGTCGTTGTAGCAACATCCTCATCAGGTACTGCTTCTTCCCTTCCTCCCCTTAAACCTTTTAGTATGCATGTATCAGATGTTTCTAGTATTTATTGTCATACTAGGTTCATTTCTTCTGGGAGTTTTTATGGATCTATCTCATGTGCACCGACCTTTGTCCTTGCATGTTTCCCAACCCCTTCCCCATGCATCCCTTGTGCCACCTTAGCCCTTGATACTGATAGAGGGGATGCCTCTTCTGAATCCAACTCCAGCCATAGATACTTTCTGAGGTCTTTAGCCAAACAACCTGTTACCAAGGGGTGAGGATTTGGACATTCATCCCCTCCCAAATTGAACGAACATGTCCATGGCAGACAATCTTACATTTATAATGCCATTCATAAGGGAAACATGGACATCCCTGAAGGTAGGTATTTATCACTTGAAACACTGCTTAGAGAAAAAGGCAACCTCGATATGGTATCCCGATGAAGTGTATCTCTTTCAATTATAGGGGATTGGCTAGCCCCACCAAGAAACTAGCCTTAGGCGATTATTAGATTTACAAAAGGTTGATGTAATTTTTTACAAGAAACACTTGGGAGTAGCGCTTAAATCTACTCACTACTGGAAGGAATTAGACCTTGATGGACCTTCCATGCATTAGATGGTCTAAGCAGATCTAGGGGCATAGATGTAGGTGTTGATGGAAGAACCATGAAGTTGTTAAATGTTTGGGGAGGAGTGGAGTTATAATGGAAGATATCTTCTATGAATATTTAGGAATGGAACTTCGATTCGTGAATATGTATGGAACTTATCACAGACGTGCAAAATTCTGGGAAAATCTCATGAGATTGTCATTTATGCAAGAAGACAACGTCATCATTGGAGGGGATCTTACTTTCTCCATTACTCATGAAAAATCATGGGGTAATCATACCCAAATCGATGCTCTCTCAGAATTCTTTGTACAATTGTGGGAGGATCACCATTTGATAGATATACTTGTGGCTTGATTACATCCAACTTGGAGAAATAGGAGAATAGGGGACGCAATGCTTGCAAGGTGCCTTAATAGATCTCTCATCAAGGATGATATTATGTATAAATTTGTGAAGATCAGACAATGGGTTGCCTTTATTGGGATTTTGGATCACTCGGACATTTACCTTGAGATCCTTGGTGCCTCTCCTAAACCAAAATCTCCTTTTAAATTCAATTCGACATGGTTTCAAGATGAGGATTATCAACACATTTTTAAACACACATGGCAAGAGACTACTATGTCTGATGATTAATCAGTGGCGGCATTTTTTGCTGAGAATCTTACCCTTCTTAAAACAAAGACGATTACCTGGGAAAAAAGAAAAAAAAAAGTAGGATGATGAAGCCCTCAAAAACATTGAAGATACCCTATCTAGATTAGAAAACCCTGTGGGAGGAGGGTTGGATACCACAAAAACAAAATTACAAGTCACTAAAATCAAAGTTGATCATCTCAGACTCTTAAAAGGTAGGGAGTAAAGTTGGAGACTCAAGTGTAGAGCCATATGGCTACAAGCAAGAGATGAGAATACGAAATTTTTTCAGCAATTTTCCAAAGGGCGGAAAGCTAGCAATATTATTTGGTCGTTGGAAGACGATGAGGGATCTTCGGTACAATCTTTCAACGGCCTTTCCAACCTGGGTATATCACATTTTGAACACTTATTCAGAGCCCCACAGGAGGCATCACTAGATGAAACCATCAAAATAGATGGCCTATTCCCCATATTCGTGGATCAGAAGGCAGCAAAATATCTTAATGCACCTGTGACCATAGGGGAACTTGAATTTGTTCTAAAATGGCTTAGAAAAGACAAGAGCCCAAACTTGGATAGCTGGCCTGTGGAATTTTACCTGAGATTTTTTGAATTGCTTAGGCATGATCTCCTTAAGGTTATTGAGGAATGTCAAAAGAGTGGTAGGATGTATGATGATTCAATGCCACCTTTATAGCCTTGATCCCCAAATATGATAACCCTTTCAATTTTGATGACTTCTGACCCATTTCTCTTTGTAACTGTATTTACAAGATCATAGCTAAAATCATCATGACTCACATAAAACCTATCTTATCCCATCATATTTCACAATAAAAATCTTCCTTTCTCAATAACCATCAGATCTATGAAGCAATAGGGACTATTTAAAACTGGTCTCTCCAAGGCCTTTGACAAAACCAACTGGTTGTACCTCAGGATGATGCTAACCCATATGGGTTCTCCACATGATTTCATTATGTGGATTATGTGTTTCCTTTCATCTGTATCCTATAGTATTCTCATTAATATTTCAGCTTCTAATTTCTTTCATGTTGAGCATGGCTTACAATAGGGATGTCCACTATCTCCCCTTCTATTTCTCCTAGTCATGGAAGGACTAAGCAGATTAATCATCGAGGAGAAGAATCATGGGAGAATAAAAGGAATTAAAATTGCTAACAATGTCATTTTATCTCACTTTCTATTTGTGGATGATGTACTTATATTTCTAAATGGGTCTCTCAGTGGCTCGACCTCTTTTAATGTCATTCTTAATCTCTTTTGCAAGGCTACATAAATGGTTATCAATCAAGAGAATTCCTCCCTAACTTCATCAAGATGTTCTCAATGTGAAATTTATTATGCCATTTCGAGAGTTCCTTACAGAATTTTGGCCTTTGATGAAGGCCTCAAGTACCTGAGATTTCACCTCCAACCCAACACATGTAAAATTGTTTATTGGTTATGGTTGGTGGCCAAGATAGAATGAAGAATTAACATATGGCATCATTGATGGCTCTCTCGTGTTGGGCACCTCATCCTTATTAAATCAGTATTGGAAGCCACTCCACTATATTGGATGTCGTTGGCATGGATCCCTAAAGGTATTTTATCCAAAATACAACAATTATGTTGTGGGTTTGTCTGGCGTGGAAGTAGGGAAGGCCGAACTTTCACATGGGTTGCATGGGAACATATAGCACTACCAAAAAACTGGGGTGGATGGGGGATGAATAACCTTGAATGCTTCTCCAAGGCTCTGGCTACAAAATTGGGATGGCAGAACCTAACCTCAACAAGTATATGGACCAAAGTCATCATTAGGAAACACTGAAGTCGTCAATTTGACGGACATTGAAATGAACTTACAGTTGTTCAGCTTAATAGCGTCGATCTTGTTGTGGTATGGCTTGATATTGAATTTTTCTTCCACTTTAAACAAGGATTGGTTCACGACACTCGAATTGGGTTGATATTTTTTGGGTTCTTTCTTCCGCTGGTTATTTGTGTCTTCCCGATCTCTCGATCCCCATTCTGATTTTTCCTCTGCATTCGAACCCCCTTCTTCTCCAAATATCCCTAGCTTATTTCTTAGGGCTTCTGTGAGGAGGTTTACATTGCGGTTTGTATCCGCAACTTGTTCTTCGAGTTGTGAAAACCTTACCTCTACAGGATCACGAGGTTCATTTATAGATTCGTCTCCCATGATTAGGGTTTTATGATTTTCGGCCTTGTTGATCTAGAAGCCTGCTCTGATACCAAATGATCCATAAACTGCCATGGATATTCCACTGGACAGTTCGTCACAACAGATCTGATAATATTATATTAAAAATATAAGATTTTACACTATTATAGTTTTATTTAATTTCTAGATCTGTAATTAGTGCATGCATGTAAAATTAAATCAAGAAGAAAAGTAAAAAATGAAAAAATAAGCTCACGTACTCATAATACACAAGATATGCTCTCTAGGAAACCCTTTCGGGAGAAAACCCAACTGGAAGGTGAGGCCACTTCACTCTCTTTCTCTATCTGGAAATATCGCTGTAGATACAAAGAAGTAATGTTTGTGGTTTGTGGGATGCTACAATGCACAAATACTCTTTGTGTGCTCTACCTCCTATCTCTCTTGGCTATTTTTTCTCAACTATGGAACAAAATTCTCTCGAAAGAATGGAATGCCTCTTCCTCCTAGTGGCCCGGTTATAACACATCCCTATAGCATAATAGTGGTTAACTTTGACTACATCAACTCTTAACTATAGTCTTTTACATCACAAACACTTGGCTAGCCCATTTTCCATGAATAATGGGGGCTGATGCATCATCCTCCCAAACTATAGGTGTGAAAACAGGAAGGTCAACCTCTGAGTGGCAAAACTTTTGTGTACAGACTCCGATTGATGTGATTCTTGCACCATTGGAAATATTTATGTGTGTAGAATAGTATGAAAAGGTGTTGTGTTAAATCATTAAAGTTTGACCCCCAGAACATCATTTGATGCCTCAAAACGCTCTCGGAAGGTTTCAGACCCCGTTTCGCCAAACTTGGTCCCACTGGTAAAAACAGTCCTATGAGCTTATTCCTCCACTTTTTCCACTCCAACTGAATCAATATGGATGAAAAACAGTATAATGATCCAATTCGGATCATATATGTTACATTGTTTCACGAGTTCTCTCATGAACAAGGATTGGGGCAATGACTAAGACACACATTCCAGAATTGAGAAGGTCAATTTATCCTCTATATGGGAAGCGGAATTCACTGGCACCATTCAAGGGTTATTTTGTGTCCGAACTTCATATTTATCAAAGGCTACAATTTTTCCTTCACTACTTATATATGACGAGGTCAAGCTTATAGTAGTGGATCAAATTCCTGTAAAATAAGAAGTCAAGATTGGTATTTGTTGATTGAAACTTCAGTGCTAAGGAAGGGTTAATACACCAGTTGTTAGAATCATCCACCTCCCTGTTTTCAACCAAGCTATAATTTATGAAAGGGTCATGTTAAGAAAAAGTTCTAAGGTTGAGTTTGATTTGGCGATTTTTGGCATAACTACCAAAAGTGTGACTTTGCTTGTTACCTCGGTAGTGTATTATCCATTGAAGAGCATGATTGTTGATTTATTCCTTGGGGTTTGAGTTGTACAAGACATAAATGTGTGGAATATTCCTTCCTAGAGCCACCACAAGTTCCCTTCGTTGTTGTGTGTGCATTATGGACTCATTCAATGTTATTCATCTTGCTCCTATATCCCAGGTTTCCAATCTATTCTATACTAACAAAATGTTTGAAAATTATGTGAAATGTTTGATGTCAAAAAAAAAAATCTTTGCTTTTATTTTTGAGCATATTCTAAAGTCTCTGTCACTAAGTGAAATCCACTGATATCCATAAATCCAAGTATAATAGAATAGATTCCTGAGGTTGATATATAGTTTGTTGCCTTAATTCAGAGTGTGTGAGGGCTAATGTATATCATGATGAAATCATAATTTCTTTTTTGTATTACTGCTAGTGAGAAGATGAGTGTTGGGCTGACAATCAAAGAGTATACGGCCATATTACAATGTCATGAGCATTGTATTGAGTCATATTTGTTGTTAGTGATTTGTGCGAATGTTAAGTATTGATATTGACGATGATGCTTGGATCTAACAATTCGACAGAGTATGTGACAATTGTTTTTAGGAGAGATGAATATTTTATATGCCAAAGAATGGTTAAGTATTTCAAGGTCTTGATGTCATAATATAATTCATACATCTTCTTGATTCGTGATATATTAAATTGCTCAATGGAGTTTTTAATACACCTCATAAACCCGCACAACAGTACAAAAGTTGATGCCTTAATCCACAGTGCTTCTCTGGACCAAAAACCTAAGCAGAACAACAAACCTTTCTCAAGAGGGGTCTATGCCATTCTTCGTAAAGAATAGTTGAGAGATGTGCAGAAGGGGCATGAAACAAGTCACAAAATCTTTGCACTTGGGACAGATTTAGAGCACATGAAGATCACATGGAAATTTATTTTCAAACTTTATGAACTGAATGCACTCATTTTAGAAGTGAACCAGTTAGAAGGGAAAAAACTAATTTGGGCACTAAAATCAGTTATGCTTGATCTTAGACAACACAAGTTCTTGCAAAAACCTTGTAAAGGGGTTAAACTCCCAATTGCATCTTTGTTGGGTGTGGAGCCTGATTATCTTCTATATTCAAAAGTACTGCCACATTGGACCCCAGTTCAAAATGGGGGCGGCAACGCCGCCTGTAAAATATTCGCTGCAGGGAGGGTCCAGGGGGGGCGGTTGCGACCTTTGGGAGCCCCCCCCTGGTGAGGGGTTTCGGGGACAGCGTCCTCGAAGCTAAAAACAAATGTAAAATTGCCTTGTAAAAGTATAGTAATTTCTAGTCAATCTGGGCCGTTCATTAGGCGGATGATCTGACGGTAGAACTTATGTTTAGTTTAGGGTTTTTTCCCTAGAAGGCAACCCCTCTCTTTGTATGAGGGCATTGTATTTGAGGCTGTGAGATATATGTGTATTCTAGGTGAGCGAGAAATAGAGAGGTGAGATTGTGAGAGAAGACAGAGGATATTACAGCGGATTTGCTGTAGGTTGTGTCTCTTCATTTTACTGGATAATAGAAAGGAAGGAATGACTGTTCGGGGTGGACGTAGCCCAAACTAGGTGAACCACGTATATCTGTGTCTCTCTTGTTTTGTGTGTTTTCTGTGTTTATATTTCTGCAATATTTTATGTGTTCCATTGCTTCGTAGTATTTAATATTCTAACAACTGGTATCAAAGTCGAAGGTCTATTTGGCTGATAAACTCGTAGGAAAGAAGGGTTCCTAGTTCGAGTGGGAGCAATGGCAGAAAATGGTAAGTTTAGGGTCGAGAAATTTAACGGCCAAAACTTCTCGCTGTGGAAGATGCAGACGGAAGATTATCTGTATCAGAAAGATCTATACCTACCATTGGGCGGAAAATCAAAGAAGCCGATGGATATGGAAGATGAAGAATGGAACATTCTCGATAGAAAGGCACTCGGAACAATACGACTGTGCCTTGCAGCGTCGGTCGCCTTCAACATTTCGAAGGAAACAACGACAGAGGGTTTGATTAAGGCGTTGGAGAAACTATATGAAAAATCCTCAGCCTCAAACAAGGTATTTATTATGAAATAATTATTTAATATGAAGTTGTCGGAAGGTGGATTTGTTGCAGATCATTTAAATGATTTTAATACTGTTACAAGTCAGTTATGTTCTGTAGGGGTAAACTTTGATGATGAAGTTAGAGCTCGGTTATTCTTGTGCTCATTACCAGAAAGTTGGAATGGTTTGGTAATGGCCATTAGTAACTCCGTTTCTGGATCTAGTACTTTAAAATTTGATGATGTTGTCGGTGCTATCCTTAGCGAGGAAATGCGATAGAAAATCTCCGGTGAGACATCGGGAAATTCTTTGAGTGCAGAGTCTAGAGGAAGAAAAATGGAAAGAGGAAAGAGCTCAGGATATCGCAGTAAATCAAAGAAAGGCAGATCCAAGTCCAGATCGGGGATAGTGTGATGAAATGCGGAAAGAAAGGACACCTAAAGAAAGACTGTAGATCTCGGAAGGGAAAAGAAGGAGATTCACAACAAGAAAACAATCATGAAGCAAATGTGACAGGTGAGGTGTTACAAGATGCTTTGATTCTTTCTTTCGAAAATATTACTGATTCCTAGGTGGTAGATTAGGGGCCTCATTCCATGCCACACCTGATAAGAAATATTTTCATGACTATGTTCAAGGAGATTTTGGACAAGTCCGTTTGGGTGATGATAAACCCTGTAAAATTGTTGGAATGGGTAAGGTTCTTGTAAAACCGCAGAATGGAAACCAATGGCTACTAAAGGAGGTAAGGCATGTTCCAGATCTAAAGAAAAATCTGATTTCAACAGGGCAGTTAGGCGGTGAAGGTTGTGTGACAACTTTCACAGATAAAGCTTGGAAAGTCACCAAAGGAGCCCTGGTAATAGCAAAAGGTGAAAAGGTTGGTACATTGTATTTATGCAATGGTATTTCTAACTCTGTTAATGCTTTAACTTCCAAAGGAGTAGATGCAGCATTATGGCATCATAGGCTTGGACACATGAGTGAAAAAGGGATGAAGATTCTTCACTCAAGTAATTTGTTGCCGGGTTTGAAGAATGTTGATTTGGACTTCTGTGAGAATTGCATTTATGGAAAACAGAAGAGAGTCAGATTTCTCAGAGTTGGGAAAGAAAAGAAGAATGAAAAATTAGAGCTTGTGCATACAGATGTATGGGGACCTGCTCAGGTATCATCTCTCGGTGGCTCTCGTTATTATGTTACTTTTATTGATGATGCAACTAGAAAAACTTGGATTTATTGTATTAAGAATAAATCTGATGTATTTGATACTTTTAAGAAATGGAAAGCTTTGGTTGAGATTGAGACAGGAAAGAAATTGAAGTGCCTTAGATCAGACAATGGAGGTGAATATTGCAGCAGAGAGTTTGACAGGTACTGTTCAGAGCATGGAATTCGCAGAGAGAAGACAGTTCAAAGAACACCACAAGAAAATGGCGTGTCAAAAAGGATGAACAGGACAATCATGGAGCGTGCAAGGTGCATGAGATTGCATGCAAGATTGCCTTTACAGCTTTGGGCAGATGCTGTAGATATTGTTGTTTATCTAATAAACAGAGGGCCTTCAAGTTCCTTGGATGGTGGTGTTCCAGAGGAAGCATGGACAAATAAAAAGGTAAACTACTCTATTTTAAAGCCTTTTGGTTGTGAGGCCTTTGTCCATATTGATAAAGAAAATAGAACAAAGCTTGAAGCAAAGTCAAAAGAAATGTACCTTTATTGGATATGGTGTTAATGATTTTGGTTATCGCTTATATGATTATGAAAATCACAAAATCATTAGGAGCAGAGATGTAATATTCATTGAAAAGGTCTTGTATAAGAATCAGTTGCAGGAAAAGGAACAAGAAAAGGAAAACAAGGAATATGCAGTTCTTGATGAAATCACTGAAAAAGTAAAGGTGCCTGAAAATAATAATAATCAACAACCACAACAACAGCAACCATCAAAACTACAACAGGCACCCCAAACACCTGAAAGTGGTGTTAGAAGATCTACCAGGATAAGTAGACCCCCTGAACGATACTCTCCTTCATTATATTATTTATTGTTGACTGATTCTGGTGAACCCAAATGTTATGAAGAAGCAATGCAGGTTGAAAGCAGGAAGAAGTGGGAGGTAGCCATGGAAGAAGAGATGGACTCCTTAATGCATAATCAGACTTGGGATTTAGTCAGGTTGCCTGCAGGAAAAACTACATTGAAGAATAAATGGGTTTACAGGTTGAAGGAAGAAGATGGAGGAAAACAGAGGTACAAAGCTAGACTTGTGGTGAAGGGGGTTGCACAGAAGAAAGGTATTGATTTTGATGAAATATTTTCTCCTGTTGTTAAAATG
Source organism: Pinus taeda (assembly GCA_000404065.3). Classification (NCBI taxonomy): domain Eukaryota; kingdom Viridiplantae; phylum Streptophyta; class Pinopsida; order Pinales; family Pinaceae; genus Pinus; species Pinus taeda. Next base: position 33,492 of record APFE031646046.1, on the reverse strand, counting down.
ACTTCAATCAGAACTATTTTGAGTCTTGTAGCAGCTGAAGATTTGCATCTTGAGCAGTTAGATGTAAAGACAGCCTTTCTCCATGGGGATT